>JAOBAT010059409.1:0-26009 GCA_026413305.1 Hydrozoanthus tunicans | reverse complement strand
TTCCCCCCCATCCCCCTCTCCGTCCACCCAGTCCGTAGATAAAGTGCAAGGATACAATAATTATATCAAAGGGAATGTTTAAGGCCCAAATTGTTCAAAGGCCAATAGGTACGAGCCCAGGGTAACCGGCATTGTTTCCAACCTTACAGAAACTGATCTGAGCTGTAATTTTGGTCTTTTCCGTGGAAAAACTTAACTGTATTTTATAAGGGCCGGTAAAACTTTCTTAAAGTAAAAATTATTTGAAATTCGGCTTAACTCAGGATTAAACTCAAGGCAGGCCTACAGTCAAAACCAACATTCTGGCGACTTTTTATCGATGTTTTTGCCTATATCGCCGTCTAGATCGCAGGTTGAATGAAAAGGAAAAAACTTTCAGATCATATTTGGACGAGTTTTAGGGGAATTTATTTCAACTTCTCTATAAATCCAAAAAATTAATTGATTTTTTTTCATTTATAGAGAAGTTGAAACTTAATTTTCAAGATAATACCGTATTTCTCGGCGTATAAGTCGACCCTAATTTTTGCCTTGAAATCTCTTACTTTAGCAATACTCCTGCGTACGAGTCAACCCTTCAATTAAGAAGTATTTTATTTACAAATCATTTCCAACACAACCCAAAACCAGGCAAGTAAAAGTGAAATGTACATGTGTTTCCACTGTGCTTTGCGGTTCCCGCACAAATGTGTTTTATCATAATGTATTTTAGAATGTCCTGTATAAATAAAGAGATGTCAACAATTACACCCAACGTAATACTAGCTTGTTTCCCTAATACTCCTGTGTAAACAAATACATTATTTTAAAACGAGTTAATTCTACATGATATTCCAGACGTTTTGGTCAAATTTTGAAGAACAAAATTTCACGACCTTCATACAAGTCGAGGTCAATTTTTCAACCCATATTTTGGGTCTCAAAATATCAACTTATACGCCGAGAAATACAGTGTTCTATAAAAACTCCTTAAGCAACCTTTAAACAACCCAGCCCTGGGATACTTGTGGCTCCACCAGCGGCTTCCACCCCACCGTACGAAGTAATTAAATTCATACCTTCACGAAGAAAAAGTTTACAAAGCTCAACAGTTAACAAGGCTTGGGACAATAACTGCCTTTATTCTCGAATCCTTTATCTTTAAATTCCTCTATTTTTGAAATATAGCTAGCATGTGACAACATTTTAGAATTTCGAACATAACTTTTAACTAACTCAAGTTCAAATTCCCTAAAAAATTCTTTGTAAGATTTTATGCTCTTCAACTTGAGCCCCTACGTTCTTTGGATAAATATTTTGTTATGTCAGTGAATGGAACTTGCTAAAGGCCGGCGCACACTTGAGATAAAGAGCTGAGCTTTTTGCTCAGCTTATTCCGCACGTGTGCGGCAAAGTTTGAGTGAGATTTTTGCCTCGCGAGCTCGAATTTCACTAAAATTTTGCCGCACACGTGTGGAACAAGCTGAGCAAACAGCCTCGCGAACAAACAGCTCAGCTCTTTACCTCAAGTGTGCGCCGCGTGACATTTTGTGAAAATCTGTTACGGTTCTCGAGATATTACAAATATTGTTTCTAACTAATGACGCCAGTTGTTAGACAGGCAAGTTTTCAATTTTTAAAATCTGCTCCAAATCCTTAACCTTCGGACGAAAAAAAGAAGAATACCTTGAGACACCATCAGCCCTAGTTTGGATTAAATTCAATCAAAGATTATGGATTGGCAGCGGTTTCAAAGAAATTGAAAAACTGTCGGTCCAACAACTGGCGTTATCAGTTGTAAATAAGATTTTGGCAAAACTTTTTCATCGCTATTCTTCATCTGCCAAGGTCTATCCGTTCACGCAACAAAATTATTTCTGTCGTAGGCACTCTAAGACAAAAAAAGGTTACTTATCCTATACAAAAATATACACTTTGTGTAACCACTTAGTCAAAAAATCGAATTCAAAAGTTTTTATAGTGATTATAAATCGCACACTGCACATATGACACAAAATAAAATTCTCTCCAACTTGAAATTATATTGGAATACAACCTAATCCCTAGTCAACGATCGAATCATCGGCTCGTAAATATCTTTTACCGAGCTTACACATTCAAAGGCCTGGCTGTGGTGCGCATGGCCTACACTCAACGCGCCTACACCCAACGCGCTGGCAAATAGAATGCGAGAAATCTACAGCTAAGACGCGCCCTCGCAGCGAGGCTTTGAAAGATAACAGAAAAAACAAAAGTTTCACTAGCGTTATTGTAGAAAAAATTGAGCTTTTGTTTCGAAAGTCACCATCAACACCATCATCACCATCATCACCACCATCATCACCATCACCATCATAACCATCACCATCGCCATCATCGTCCTCATCATCATCATCACCAACACCATCACCATCATCATAACCATCACCATCGCCATCATCATCACCATCGCCATCATCAACATCATCACCAACATCATCACCATTATCACCTTCATCACCATCATCATCATTACTGTCACCATAATTTGAACCCTAATCACCATAATCATCACAAACATTGCGTCATCATCACCTTTTTTCATTTCAGCATTTTAGGAACAGTTAAGAACTCCATTGTCCAGACGGGCAAGCTTTGACGACCGCCATTTTGTAAATAGCAAAGCCTTCAGAGAATAACAGCGAATCGACAGATGAAGACTGGGAACGAGGCTCCCAAAAACCTATCAAGCAAATTATGACATCAAAAATGCCGGCCTAAAAATAACGCTTAAGCATACTATATTGAACGTAATACAACTTGTGGTGACCAAACTACCATAGTTTGAGGGCGTTAATATCTAAATCAGCACCTCCTTTCTTATAAGTTCTACTGCTAGTGGCCTGCAATGGATTATTTCCTGTGTGTGTTATTGGCTACTTTCTTCTTTCACCTCACTGAACAGCTCGGCACGGACGGAAAAGGACAAAAAATTCATCCATCTGTAGGAAACAAAATTCATCAATTTAACGGTATTCTTTGCTTTTAATATGTAAAGAAGAGTCAAAGCCTTTCAGCTGCGATAGATCCTAGGGGCTTGATGACATAAATGCTTTAAGAAAACTTCAAAGAACATCGCATGTTTTGATACAAAAGGAAAATGCAAACTAAGGTTAGGATATCCTCCGAGAGAACACACACAAACAATGTGTGTACGTGTATGTGCTTTCAGGTTACTCACGTGTTCTTGTGCATACATGTGTTCTTATGCATGTGTTTTTATGCATGTGTTGTCATGCATCTGTTCTTGTGCATGTGTTCTTGTGCATGTGTTCTTGTGCATGTGCTCTTTTGCATGTGTTTCTAGGCATGTGTGTCATACATGTGTTCTTATGCATGTGTTCTTGAGCGTGTGTTCTCATGCATGTGTTCTTGAGCATGTGTTCTATACATGTGTTCTATAATTGTGTTCTTGAGCATGTGTTCTTATGCATACGTTCTTATTCGTGTGTTCTTATGCACGTGTTCAAGTGCGTGTTCTTCTAATGTACGTGTTCTTAAACATAATTATGCTGTTATGCCTGTTTTCTTTTACCTGCTCAAAGAATTCTCATCTTCCCCTTCGAAGAAAAGTACCCTTATGTTCTTGTGGTGTAGTTTGATAACAAACTTCTTATCAACTTCATCAGCCTGAGGGTATAAAGTAAATAATCAGTCAGCCTCCAGATCAATCAAACAATCAAAGGTTTCTGCGTTCAGATCTTCAGACCTAGAGGTCTGCTTGTTATATTATATTTATGAAAAATATATATGCTTTATCTAACCTGTTTAGCGTGACTTTACAAACTTGTGCTGGTTGTTTAGAAAATTGTGATTCACGTAAACCTAGTCCATGGTCCTCTGATTTGATCCCAAATGCTCTACCCGCTGAACTACAATGGATCACGGTTTAATCTGAGCACAGATAATATACGGACTGGTTAGGAAAGCCGGCAAACCTCAAAAGCAATTGACAAAGAATGTACAAAGATGCTTTGTTTTATGTTGAACGAACCGCGACCCTGTACATTCTTTGTTTCAGGTGTTAGTGAGAATGTTTTGATTGGCTGTTTGTTGATTTGCATTTCAAAAGCTTTTGTGTGTTCTGCACGTTTTGTGCAGGGTCAAGACCAGAAAACAAAAGAAAACGGCGAACAAAGACATACAACAATGGTTTCGTAACCAGTCGGTATATATTAACTGTGATCTGAGGCACTGATGGGCAGTGGTTTAGGTTTTTCCTCGGTGCTTTAATAAGTGTAACAAAAGTTTCCTTACCCCTCGAATTTATACGGCCAAGTTCCATCTTCGCATTTAAGTACTAGAAAAACGTTTTCATAACTGTGATCGTAACTTTGATACAGCTAAACAAAGGAATTCAAAGGACTCTTACCAAAGTTGGTTTGTCAACTGTGTAACCCGGCAACGGAAGGGAAAACTCAGCTTTGGTATCCTACAAACAAAGTGTTTGAATTTAAGTTGACATATTTAACAGCCTCTAGAAAAATTTATGGGAGGAGAGTATACATATACCGTATCTTCCGGACTATAACTCGCGGCTTCATCTGTTAGTTTTACCTTGTATTGTAAAAGGTGCGGGAAATCAAACTGTACCGTTTATCTGTTAGATTCTGAAGCTGATCTGGTTATACAAGTACAATACAACAAGTTTCATCAAAATGTTTTGTTAGATTTTACAGTATATATCCACCCTTTTTTTAAACTGGTCAGCATTAAAGTTTTCTTTTCGGCCCACTGGTATCACTTAAATTTTCCTTACTATTTGAAACAAACGAAAACTGTTGTGTTGCTTGAACATTTTTGGTGTACGTGGAAAAGTGAATGACTAAGGGTGTGGGTCATTAGTTTCACTTAGTCATAAAAATGTGGGGCTGTGGGTTGTAGTCCAGAAAATACGGTAAGTAATTACTGATGACTGAAAGTGTGCAATAACTTTAATAATTTATTTAAATATTTATTTTACAGTCTTCACTACTCCTGGTAGTTGTAAAACCCAACAGGTTTTATAACCCGATCATAGGATTCCGAGGGCCTACAGTTTAAGGTCTTTAGATTCATATGCAGATGTAAGAGCTCGGACAGTGCACATTCTTCTCAATTGTTTTAAGACCCTAAGTGATGATCCGGCAGGGGAGTCGAACCCAGGCCTCCCGCATCACAGACAGGTGTCTTAACAGCTTGGTTGAACTGGCAACAATAACTTACCGATGAACTCCATTACTAATTTCTCAGAACTGTGCAGCTCTGGCAGTTAACCAACCATTGACAGCAAAAGGGCACGGTCTACCAACTGAAAACTTAACAGAATTTATGGCGACAGACATCTACTGACCCTTTAGAATACGGAATAAAACAGCTTCGCGCGTGTTTCTAGACAAAAATAGAAAACGCTGTGACGTTGGAGAACACAAAAAAAGTGTTGAGAGAAAAAGAAGTGAAGCCGACCGCCGCCTGGTTAGCCTAGTTGGTAAGGTGCAAGTCTGTCGTGCGGGAGGCCCGGGTTCGATTCCCGGTGCCGGACCTTCACTAAGGGTCTTAAAATAACTGAGGAGAAGGTGCTGCCTTTGCCCTAACACCTGCAAACGGTTACACCTTCGTGTCTTCTCGGATAAGGACGTTAAACCGTAGGTCCCGGGTGGCAGACCTCGAAGGGAACCTCAAGTCCTATTGTCTGTTCTCCCGTGACTCCTTGAGTCAAAAAATGTCATAAAAAAAGTCAAATGAAAATTTGGAAGTTTCTCGTCGTCCATCTTTCGGAATGTTTTTCTTGCGTTACGTGACGTCATACCCTGATTTCCATTCATTTATATAAAACGGAACTATAACCAATCAGAGCGTGTGTTATTTCGGGAATTTTTTCTAAAAAACATGAAACGAACAGTAAATCGCCGCCTGCAAGGAACCAAATACATCAAACAAAAATAAATAAATATAAAAACCCATAATGAACAGTAAATAAAGAGTAAAGGGTTCTACAAGCCCTTAGAGCTACACTTAAACAAGTGCACATAATCTTAGGTACCTTTTTCGCTTTGTGGCAATACAGCACGAAGTTATCCAAAAGTACGAACCAACGCTTTTGCCACGATTTCTCTCCAGCGTGTTTATAGTTCAGATAGCCACTAATTTGCACATTTGACTGCTGATCCATTTTCAAAACGTCCTGTGGCTTGCCTTCATCATCGTCCGCATCTCTGGCCCCTTTGACTAACACCCGATAACACTTCGTGCACACACGGTTCTGCTTTCCGCCATCGTAGTCTAGAGGTGCACGATACTGCGAGCATTTACCGCACAAAACGCGGCCACACGCGCGACAGTGATGACGTCTGCGTATAGCTGTAAATATGACGTCACAAGCCATGCACATACTGACAGACTCATCGCGCACCCATGCTGGTGCCTTCTTTCCGAGCTCGCTGTCAGCTAAGATTTCTTCCAGTTTGTTTCCTCGCCTGTAAGAATTTTTCTTCTGCTCTTGCTCAGATATCGTTTTCTGCAAGAGGTTCACCCATTCCTGTTGTTCCTCAACTGAGCCGGCAGCAAAGTCGATAACCTTTTGCTTACTACTGACACGAAATGTGTTCTCGTCTGCGACATCATCGTCTACAGTACACACCACCATGCCGTACAGATCCATCGACACTTTCACCTTGTACTTGTTTGTTGCCGGGACCTTTGCGCAGCAGAGTAACACGTCGTTAAACTGCAATTTTAAAAAAATTAGAATAAGAATAAGAATAAGAACAACAACAATAACAACAACAACAACAACAACAACAATAATAATAATGATAATAATAATAATAATAACACAATACGATGGGGGGCTGGTCCAAAGAGATAGAGGACAAAATGAGGAGGCTACTAGGAGCGAGTCGAGGAAAGTTGGTGCTACGATCGATGCAGGAGGCTGTAATTACAAACACTTTTAACATCAACAGAATTTTCAAGATCGCTAGCGCTTGAGTTCTTCCCCCACACCCAAGATTTAGATAGAGGATCGGAACTGAGACGCATATTTTAGTTTACCAGTTTTAATTGTTTTCATTAGCTCTTTTTATTATCCTTTAACCTTGTACATCCTACAGGCTACGCCAGGTGCGCCTTGTATTGCATACAGAAGTTTACAACTGCATAATAATAATAATATCAATAATAACAATAAAAATAAAGATTTCTAAGGAACTCAAAGACACTAAAAACCTATTTACAATAAATTGTCGTGAAATATAAAAATTAAAAATTTCAAACTGATGAAAACACTAAAAATATTCCTTGAATAAAAAAGTTTTCAGTTTTCGTCTAAAACCCTTAAGAGTTTTAGTGTTTCTTAAATCTGTTGGAAGCTCATTCCATAATTTAGGGCCAGAAAAAGAAAAAGCGCGATCTGCTGTGCTTTTTCAGCCCTGGAGATGGTTTTTGGAACAGTTGGGGAGATATTTCCTTGGGAACGGAGACCAGAGCGGGAGGAAACACAGTTCAGTCAGATGTAACGGGGCAGTATGGTTTACAGACTTAAAGGTTAGAGTAAGAAGTTTATGTTCAATTCTAGCCTGAACCGGTGACCAATGGAGTTCCTTGAGAATTGGCGTGATATGCTCATATTTAGCGACTTGACAGATGACAAAAAACAGCAAGAAATAAGCATTCGCATCTAATAATAGTTTCTTTTGAATTGAATTGATTTGAAACCGGTTGTCCTGGATTCAAATTCCACTCTGACCACTGACTGGATTTGCCTTCTATTATCCCAGATTTGACTTCAAAACCATCTGGTCTGCCTCCAATCGTTTTGGATCCTTACTTGTAGTCGTGTTTGACTAAACATGTTAGCTACCTTAAGTTAAATACTTTGATATGTACGTAAACAAAGTTTCTTTTTTTTCTTTTTTATCACCAAAATATAAAGTTGAACTTATCAGTTTTCTTGACAAAGGTAAAGAAACCCACAGAATATTCTATAGCAAAAATCAATGATTAGCCAAATACTTGGGTTTTAAAAAGTTACAAATATAGCTTATTAATGCAAGTTAATCCAAACAACAAGATGCCCATCTGTTTCCATTAGCCAAAAATGTACCCTTGAAAGGCACTATTCAGAGACTTGACTGAAATCCACCCCACATTTGTTACAAAATCCCTAGTTCGACAAAAAGGATGTTTGCACAAGACTCTCAGGCGGGCTGAATTAGAATTCGAACTTGGGATCTCAAATACATGAGACGGCACCTTAACCACCGTAGGAGTATTAGACTGGAGAAAGAACATACCAGTATCAAAGTCCTCGGTTGGTGATTGACCCCAGTGCGTGCTGACACTTTAAACAGATCTCCCTCCTTTATAAACTCCTAAAACGAATTAGAAACGATTAGAGAAAGCGGTCATTCCCGGTCCTAGGAAACTAGTCTTCTACAACTCTTCTGGGTAAGGGATTGAATCAAGGTTAGGGTAGGCGAGGGAGTAGAAAGAAGGGCAATTTCGCAGCAACCGGGTTTGATCTAAGATGGAAAGTATAGGAAAACCTTGTACAGTTTGAGGTGAGAAGCATTAAACAGCCGGAATGCTAGGGTGCACCAGAAGTTTAAAAGAAGAAACGGTTTTGGAGTTAACAAACAACTTTTGATCTTTTTTTACCACTTCAGCAAAAATTCTAAGATCATCTAAATACCTATGTAAAAAATTAGTCTGAAATGAATGAAGGCGATTGTTGTCGTTGTTATCTTTATCCTTGGGTCAACGCAACATGACAAGACAAGAAAGGAAAGTTTATGAAAGGTGTGACTTGATAAAATGAAAAAGAAAAGATTCAAACAATCGGTCGTAGATGAACGAGCAGTGAAAGAAAGACAGCGAGCTTTCAGTCAAAATATAATTTCAAAACTTGAAGGATTCATCTGGACACTGTATAACATTATTGGTCTCCAAAAAAAAACTTTTAACACGTTTGTGTCAAGATTTGAGTAAGACAAATCCACAAAAATGTAACACTAGTAAGTTTTCGGTTTAATTCAAAACCATTATCAAACTATGCACGATTACAAGCTCGCGTGGTTTATATGAGTGATGTTATCAACAAGGGAATTGAAAATTGAAAATGGGGTAGGTGGAATTAAAGCTACTAAAGAACTGGTATTGTTTACTTAGAACTTTGTTTTGTTTTGTTTTGATTGTGTTAACTTGTTTTGTTATTTAGGAATGTTTTCCTTGCTAATTTTCAATTTTCAATTCCCTCGTTGATAAGATAACATCACTCATATAAACCACGCGAGCTTGTAATCGTGCATAGTTTGATAACAGTTTTGAATTAAACCAAAATATTACTAGTGATATATTTCTGTGGATTTGTCTTACTCAAATCTTGAGTACTTTTCCAAATGTTTTTCGGAGTTGTTTTCTTACTATAATTCTTACATTTGTCGGCTGAAAAAGGTTTGTGTCCGTATCAACAGCTCAAACTTGGTAATCCCCTTCCCTGTTCATTGCTATTGTATTCATCGAGAGTGGAGAATTGCGCGGCAGCCAAAACACGTCTTATTTCAAAATGGAGGCGCGAGGGTAATTCAAACCGTGGAAAAGACCGAACCAAATTGCCTGGCTTTAGATTTATGTATAGAATTATCAAATTTGAGCTACTGGTATGGACACAGAATTATTAAAAAGTTTTATTTTAGATCAATAATGTTACACAAAGGAGAATTCCTTTTAAGGTAATTCACCAGTTTTGCATTGCGCATCTTTACTGCGCATATAAAATTTTTTTAAATGTTTACACATTTTTGTCATATTCTAGTGAACGTTGAGCTCTCGAAGACATATCAAAAAAAATAATGCAAAAAAGTAGTTTTCTTCATAATATATGGGACTTTTTGTTTAACTCGTTCCAGTCTCCCCTTAGAAATGGGGTAAAAAAAGCACATGTGTTGCCAGTTTTCCTAGAGATTCTCTTAAACAAGCACGGGCACCCCACAATATTTTTTCTTCAATCAGTCAAATTTCAAGAGAAAAATTAGAAGCAATCTGAGTATTGCAAGTGTGGAAAAATATTAAAAAACATAGACAAGAATACACTGTTTTTTTGAGGTATCTGAAACATATAAACAACAAAAGCCAACAAAAATGCCTCCTTACAATAAACGTTTTTGCTGAAAATCACAAGAAAATTAGTCACCTAATCCAGGATAACTCTTTAAATTATCTTCCTTTATTTCCCTTAAACTCCCCTATGTTATCTTGATAGGCCACAGGAGGAGCCTATAGTTTTAATTTCAAGCTTACAACAACAGAAAAATAGCCCTGGAGGGGGTATTTTGATCAATCACTTCTCAAAAGTTAACACGGGCACATCCATTATTTCAGTTTACATATAATGATTGATAAATGAAGAAAGTTTGACAAAAATCTAGGTGCGGGTTCTATTTCGATGGAATGACCTTAATACACTGTAAAACAGTATTCGTCTCAAAAAACATTTTACAAGTTTGTGTCCGTATCAACAGCTCAAACTTGGTAATCCCCTTCCCCCGTTCATTGCTATTGTATTCATCGAGAGTGGAGAATTGCGCGACTGCCAAAACACGTCACATTTCAAAATGGAGGCGCGAGGGTAATTCAAACCGTGGAAAAAACCGAACCAATTTGTCTGGCATTAGATTTATATACAGGATTATCAAATCTGAGATACTGGTATAGACACAGACTTATCAAAAAGTTTTATTTGAGAGCAATAATGTTACACAAAGGAGAATTCCTTTTAAGAGCACAGCCTACAAACAAAACAGAACGCTAACTCACTCTGCTGGCAGTGATAACGTTAAAACTCTCTCCAAGCTTGTCTTGAATGTCTAGCAGCTTTTTTAGTTTATCCTGGTAAAGTACACAAAATGTACGAGTTAATCAAAAACTCTGTGCCAAGAGTTTCTGGTACAACAGGTCTACAAAATTTACAAAGCATGCTTTTCTATATGGCTTACTTAAATAGGGACCCGCGCTATAAAAGGGCCTGAGCCAGGCACTGGTTACCTTCAGTTGTCGTTCAACCTCGGGACACATGACATGAAATAAATGCGCTATTCATGTGCAAAACTGTTTCATGTAACACATGAATAAATTAACTAATTACTTCAAAATCATAGGTTTTTGTTGATTTCTGTTTCAAAAATTGGGAAATTATAATGAAACATAGTCTGCTATAGGAGTAAAAAGAAATGCTTGCATAAATGCCCGAAGTTTCGACGAGAGACATGTTATGCTCTAGTGTTGTGACAACTTCGCCGAAAAAGTATAAAATTTCCATGGAATTTCGACAAAATTTCTTACAAAACGTAGAACGAAACGAACTTCACTTGTTTCTTTTTACCACTACTGTATGAGAGAAACGATTATGAGTGTTTAAATTTTATCGGTTATAAATTTCTTTTTTTCCGCCGCTCAGAGTCTGAGTGAAGTTGAAACGACGCTTGGTTCAAAATTTGAATTTTGAAGTGTGTCAGATATGGGTGGAGCTGTCCCTTTTATAGCACGGGTCCTTGTTTAATTTCTTAGTAATGTATTCATGATGTATACTTACAAAGAAATATCAAACCAGTTAGTCGTAACTTAATAATTTTTTAACGAGAAGCCAATCCATTATTGATAAATACAGCAAACACAGAGTACATAACATATACGTACCGTTCGTTTCATGCTCTCATTGGCGTGGGTTGCCGACTCAGAGATGATTCCGAGTGCGTCTACAAATAGATTGAAAGAGTTTTTTTTTTTCATATTCAACAGCAAAGCTATCTAAAAACTGGCATATTCGGGAATCTTTCTACGAGAGGGAAACGATTAGGTTTGGGACGCTTCTGAGAAAAACAAGTTTTGGGCTTTCCAGTAGGTAAAAAGAAAACTCCAGAACTTTGATGTCCTTTCTGAAGAAAAAAAAAAAGAAATAGGACCCAGACCTTTGAAGAACTTTCAAGGAGAAAAAAGAAATTTCACGGCTCCAGGAGTAAATAGAAGATTCCAAAACTTTTCATGAAAAAAGAAGAAAATTCCAGGACTTCTTATGAATGAAGAAAGTTTTCATTAGGATATTTAAGAAAAAATCCAGGGGAAAACTCCATTTTCAAAATTTCCATGAGATACGGAGAAATTCCAGTACTTTCCAGGAAACCAAAAAACCTCCAGGTCTTTGGAAAGCCGTCATATAGTATTTGTAACGTGCCAACCAACACATAAACATGGAATAGTGGAGAAGTGAGGCTTATGGCTTCTTACCTACAATTTTAATTAACAGTAACCATTTTATTGACAATCGGCATAATACATTGGGAAAGGAAAGTGAAAAAATACAAAATACCTTACCTTTGGCGTCCTTCATATCTGGTGAATCTTCTGGAAGCTTTGAAAGATAGTCTTAAAACAATGACAAATAGAACAAAACATTAAACAAGTGAAACAAAATAAGACAAAATGCATCGATAAACAAACATAAAAAAGTGCAAAATGGTTAACAATTACAAAGAAATATGAGTCAAAATATCCGACGTTTCGGTGTCATTCTGACGCCATTCTCAAGGAACTGAAAGATAAATTATGTGGTTATAAAGGATTCTAAACTTAGTGAAAAAATTACAATAACAAACGAGGCAGAGTTCTTAATTAGACAAAAACTTTTGCACGTATTGAGTCCGATTGAATGTTCCACGATGGCTCGAGGTCTTTAATGAACAGCATTTCATAAATTAATGGTAAACGGGAAACAAAAGAAGAGGAGAATAAAAAGTACACATTTTGGTTTGGTGTGTACAGAATCGTGAACCGTAAGATACGAGTACGCCAACGCTAACGATGACGGCAGAAAACAAAAGTGAATCCAATAGCTGCACGTTGGAACGCGCCGTGCTGGTCATCTGCACGCTGTCGTCTTGAAAATTACAAACAGAAAATGCTCAGGCTCACTTTCATCTTTTTTCTATTCCCCGCTTAAAGTCGACGTCCCATTAAGCTTATTTTTTTAATTTCCAGATGAAAAATAGAACCCTCTATGCATGGTAATTTTCGAAAGTTAAACATTTTCTCGTCGTTCCTGTTAGTTTTTCAGACTTGAAGTGTGCAATGATGACTTAGCAGGAGGCTATGACGTAGCACGAGGCATGAAGCAGAGACAATCTTTCTTATCTCAAAAAATTCAATTCTGGCTACAATAGTTACATTGTTATAACTTAAACCAATGAATTGTTCCTTTGAAAATGCTATTACGTCACAGGTTACCAGTCCCCGGCTTGCTCAGTCAAAATTTAGATTCCAATCTTTTTTTTTTTTATTAAAAAGCATACTTAGACGTGGAAATTTTCTTTGGTTATTCGAATTTCGAGTTCACAGATGGCAACAGTTTTTACTCGAAAAGAAAAAATCTAGCTTGTTAGGGACTTTAAGTTAACTCAGCAAAAAAGAACGCGACCAACCGTACAGTACATGATCGAAAAAGGCAAGGAAAGGGGTGTTTTTTTGTATGCCGACGTCCAAAATGTTGCCAACTTTGTGTCTTTAAACTTCCCAATCATTAACTCGTTCTACCTGTGAGAAGCATTTTGTACCGCGGCACCCTTTGAATCGGTTCCAACATGTGGTGATGAAGCGTGAGGTTCTCGCACTCGCTGCTTTTCTAAAAAAGTTATGTGGAAACAACTCTTGGTTAGTCTAATGGCTGTTATTAAGATTATTCAATCTCGGATATAGCGCATTTTTGTTGGTTAACTTAATTTTAGCTATCAGCTCATACATACCGAACGGCCTTTTGTGGAAAGGTTGCTAATTTTGAAATTTTGCACCGGAAGTTTTCGAAAGCTCATTGAATAAATTATTTCATTAGCGCTTGTTGAATACGAGATACTTTATAGGAGGTGTAAGGGATGGGATAATGCAATGGAAAGGAAAAAACTTAAACAACATTGCGAACATACATAGACACCGCTGTAGCTGTCGATCAAAAATTAAAACAATGAAACACTATTTCTATCTTGTCAATAGATGCTTTTCTGAAAATAACATCCTGCAAGTTTCGCTTTATAAATCGACACTAAAGAGCCTAATGATGACATAACTGTGGTTAATCCAAACTCGAAGTATTTTTTGAGCAGCTTAAAACTGCGGCTTCCCCTTGAGTATAGTGAGCATGAGGGAATTTTGAAGTACTTGCGCCTTCTAGTTAACACTCCTACTCCATGCAAAGGCAAGCTACTTTAACTCCTATCTTGCTAACTTTTTAAAAATCGAAGTCATCAAATCTCAACAAAATTACAAAGTTCAGAATTTGTTGAAGCAATGGTCGTTTTCAGAATCTACTTGTAAAGACAAAGAAAATGAATGGTCACTTTGTAGGTTTCCAAGCAGTGGTTTTGAAGACAGAACATTTTTGGTTTATGTTAAACCGTTTTTAGCAGTCCTGATATACATTAGTCATTATTTGTGATCCAATTTGATTTCTTTTGTTTTACTCTCCTAAGCCTTATTTCCAAGTAAGAATATTAAAAACACTTAAATTGGTCTATATCAACCCTTATCTTGCTAAGCTTTAAAAAACAAAGTCGCACAATATCGACAAAATCAATTTTTTAAAAATCAAAGTCATAAAATCTCAACAACATTACCAAGTTCGGAATTTGTTGAAACAGAATCTACTTTAAAAAACAAAGAAAATGAATGGTCACTTCGTAGGTTTTCAAGCAGTGGTTTTAAAGTTAGAACATTTTAGTTTGTTGGAAACTAAAACCGTGTTTAGCATGGTAATGTATGGTTAGGAGATATTTGACCCTTCCCTCCTCCTCCACTAATTAAAGTACCTATGACGTGAAATAATTTGTTACGTCAGCGGATAGACTTTGCTAAATGATGAATAGCGGTGAAAAAAATTTCGTCCAAATCTGTTATGGTACTCGAAGTTTCCAACTGATGACGTCAGTTGCTAGACAGGCAAATTTTCAAGTTTCTGAAATCTACTGCCAATCCATGTCCTATATCTCGTGGTATTCTTCAAAATAGTTATTGATTTTAGTCCGAAGGATAAGGAGTGGCAACAGATTTTCAAATATTGAAAATCTGCCTGTCCACAACTGACGTCATCAGTTGAAAACAATAACGTTGATATCTCAAGAACCAGAAATGATTTTGACAAAACTTTTCACTATTCTAGTTGTTCCTCGTGGAGAAAGGTCTATCCATTAATGTAACAAAATCTCTCATGTTAAGTTAGTTTGATAGTTTAATAAATATAACATACAACGCAGCTATCAGGCTAGATTGCGTATATACTTGAATCAAAATACTAAGAATAATTTAAACATCTTAATAACCGAGAGCGAGGTCTGTCCGGGAGAATATTTTGCCCGAGGAAAGACCGAGCAAAGCGAGGCTTGTACAAAAGACCGAGGGCAAAATATTCGCCCGGACAGACCGAGCAAAACGAGGGTATTAAGATTTTTATTAAATGGCTCATTAGTTGATTAAAAAGCATATATTTCTTGTAAAAATGTTCTCGACAATGTTCATTGAACTTCAATTTTCGCACCGCCGACAAACATGACGACTTTCTCCATTCGCTGAAAGTTTTCATTCAGTGCTTTACTTTTCTGGTTATTATTTTCAGTTGACGTCTCTTGTAGAACTTTTCTCGGGTTAATCTTCAATACTTGTAATTTCGAGCGAATAATAAAATTCACCGGATATTGTTTCGATTTTTGAGGTCCGTAACTCAAAAAAATCTGTACGGTAGCTTATTGACCTAAATTCAGCCAATCGGAACGCTGGAAATCTGGTTATTGACCGAATATCAGAGTTACCATTTAATAAATAATACTTGTTTACTTATTCATGTCATAGGCACTTTAAGGATATATTTAGTATGCAGAGAAATTGAGTGGGTTATAATTAGAAGGAAGCAAACCTGTATCTCTTCTATAACAGCAGCGAACTTTGGACATTTCTTCATCCACACCCCAACTGTTTCACTAGCTTTGTCAAAATTACCGATATAAACCGTGTAAAGCTGGAAAACACAACATTTTGATATAAGGGTTAAAAGGAAAAAAAGTTAGTGTTAAGGCAAAACAAAACTGAAAGAAGCACACAAAATGAAGGTGAAAAAGGAAAATTTAAGCTTTAAGACAACACAAGATTCGCAAAACTGTGCAACTGGCAAATTCTTAAATATTTCTCTTGACTCTGATTGGCTGAAAAACAATAGTTTTATTACTGCCATCTAGATGGACCAATGAAACATCAAAAAAAAAGAAGTAGCAAAAGACACACGATTGGTCGATATAAGAAAGTTGTCCTTCACTACATGTTTAAGGGTAAAAAATGGTAAAAAGCTGGCTTAAACGAAGCCGTACATCTATTGTGAGTATTAAAATCTGTAAAAGAAACACCGAACTTGTACCAACTACTTGTTAGTTTGCATTTCAAAACCTTTTGCGTATTTTGCGTAGCTTCAGGACTGGTAAACAAAAGAAAACGATGAACAAACCTACAGTATACAATGGTATCATAACCAGTCCGTATATAAATTATCATAAAAGCTGGCTCAATTGAGGCCATTTCTACTGTGGGTATTAATTATTTATTATACACTTTGGTGTCGTAGACAGGCAAAACATTCTCACTAACAATCGAAAAAAAAGAATGCATGTGCACCATCACGGTTCGTTCAACCTACAACAAAGCCCCTTGTACATTTTTTGTGATTCTCATTTGAGGTTTGTCGGCTTTCATAATCAGTCGCTATTTATGCTTTTACCAATTTGCTTACAGACAATTGGCTTTCTGATGCTTCCAAGATAAATTAACAAGCCCTTGTAACAGATAAAAGGAAATTGACACAGAAAACCTTTACAGAAACATACGATTGGATGAAAGGCAAGGTGACCTGTAATTACCCATTAATTTTATTTCTTAGTTTAGGTTTTGTTAATGATCCTAACAGCACTTTCCCTTCACGCGAATTAGTGAAAAAGAGTTTTTAAAAAAACACCAGTGTTAGCAAACAGCACAAATGAATACCTTCAGAAATGGTGCCAGAGTCTTGAGAATATCTCCGATTTTGTTTGTTTGGGTCCTTCATAAAAAATAGAATTGATATTTGAACAACTAACAGTAACTAGCTGCCACTGAGTAGGGAGATGTTACAGTAGACGTTGAAAACGTTGGTTTAATTAGCTTACAGCTAAAGTCGCATTAATAAAACATTCCTTTAATAAAACGTTGAGATTACAGCCAATGACCTCACTAAAGAAACACTATCAGTCACAAGGCTTTCGGATTAATAATTTAAACAACATGCAGTCAGACCTCTTTATTTGGGAGTTTCCTAGTAGGTGTGCTAAATCATTTTTTTTATTTGGTTGCATGTGTGACAATTGTCAGGTTTTTCTTACCTAGTAGTTTATTGGAGTCTCAACCAACTTGGAGTTTTGACATTATAATACATAAGATGCTTTGAGTTACTCACGAACAAAGTTGCTATTTGATAGGTTAACAACAACAATCTTTTATTAACAACAATAGGTTTGTTTCTTGAAGTGCCATGTAAAAAATAAAAACTTGCCACCGTATTTCTGACTATGCTAGAACTCTCAGCTGCCTTATAGAACGACATTTCAAAAACATTTTTGAACAGTTTATTAAATAATAAACGGAACTTTATAAAAACCTTATTAGGCCAAACAAAAACTAATGATGTCTAGGGTTTTGCTGATTGTAACTCTCATTTGCGAAACTGCTGAAACTTTTAACTCTTAGTCATTGTAATTTTGAGGCTTTTTTTTACATCGACTTTGTGTTCAAAAGCCTGAATGGGTTTACAGAGGCTAGAGACACACTCAAACGAAGAAAACATCAGGCCCATGGACGACCTATGTATGACCAAAATACACATTGCAAATTTGCTATGTTGCCAACATGGTGAATACCCGATGGTGTAGTTGTCATCACGTCTGACTAGATAACAGTTCTGAGACATAGGTTTGAGTCCTAGCTTGGGCATAACACTGGGATTTTTTTCGGATGAGTGAGTGAAAGGTTACTACAATGTGTGTGACTTATTTCTCATACAAAATTATGTCCATCTAATTCTTAACTGATCAAAATTGGGCTAAGGCTTATTGATTCTGCCTTTTAAGGCATGAATACCTTCATGTAACAAAAGGGCTGTGTCACTAATCGATCAATCAGTAAACTTTCGTGGCCAGGGCCCTTATTTTGCATTTGGTCGAGAGAAGCGTAGGTTCTACTTTACTTAAACTGGTTGAACTTGTTTTATGAACGGGTTTGCAAATCAGTTTGCATTGCTAAAAAGCGAGGTAGCCACGCATTCGTTGGAAGAGATTGTTTCTGATAAAAATTTACCATTTATTGTAAGTGCTTTAAAGATATTGGAAATTCCGACAGTTTTTTCCTTAACGTTTATGCCCTTCTCCGTAACGTGTCTGTTCGAGCGTAATGCTGACGATAATTTCTTTGTCTGTCGTGGCAGGCTAAATAGTAAACAACTTTAAAAAAGTAATCTAAAGTTCCATTTCATGCCTTGGCTCAAAGCTACCTTCGATGTTTAATCTAGACAAGGTCTAGTGTATATAATATACAGTATTTATATAAGAAACTTGTCTAACCGATACTTACCACTGGTTCATTCTGTCTTCTAACTTTGGCAACAGAAAATTGTCATGAAGTTGATGAATGGCTTTGATATTGCCAAACATTGTGGACAGAGCATCTGCTGGAATAAGGCCCTTGGCTTGGCACTCAGTGTCCAACTTTTCATAGAACACCTGAAAAAATTAAAACACATCCTAATTACAAATAAAAACTAAGCCAACTTTTCTTGTTGAACACCCGAGAAAATTATAACACACCCTAATTACAAATAGGAAGCAAAATGTCACAGAACACCTGAGAAAGTTATAACACACCCTAACTAAAAATAGAAACTATGCCAACTTTTATGTACAACACCTGCGAAAATCATAACACACGCTAATTACAAATAGAAAGCAAACTTTCATAGAACACCAGAGAAAATTATAACACACCCTAATTACAAATAGAAACTAAGCCAACTTTTCAAGCAAACCTGAGAAAGTCATAACACACCCTAATTACAAATAGGAAGCAAAATTGCATAGAACACCTTCAGGAAAAAATTACAACAAACCCTAATTTAACAAATACAAAACCAACTTTTCATAGAACACCTGAGAAATTTATAACACACTCTAACAACAAATATCCCCCTCTAGCTCTATCTATCAAGCCACCTATATAAAGCCCCCTCTATTAAGCCCCTTCTATCTATAAAGACATCTCCAACAAGCCCCCTCTATCTATCAAGCCACCTCTATCAAGCCACCTGTATCAGTATCAAGCCCCCCCCCCCATCTATCTTGAAAGCCAGTCCTCTATCAAGTCCCCTCTATCTATTAAGCCACCTCTAGCAAGCCACCACTAACAAACCACCTCTAACAAGCCCCCTCTATCAAGCCCCCCCCCTCTACCTATCAGGCACCTCTATCTATCAAACCCCCTCTATCCCTCTACCAGTTAAGCCTCCTCTATCTAAAAGCCCCCTCTATCTATCAAGCCCCCCTTTATCTATCAACTATATATATCAAGCCCCCCCTACCTATCAAGACCCCTCTATAAAGCTCTCTCCTCTTATCTATCAAGCCCCCCTTACTATCTATTTCAGACCCCCCTGTTTTGAAGGCCTGATGCAACTATTTATGGTAGTAAGTTTTCATTTGATTAAGCTAGGTTGTTAAAATGAAGGGAATTTAAGAGAATTCTCAATTTAAGTTATACATGTACAAGCCCTCCAGTTTGTCTCGGTTTTGCACATCTGTCTCAAATTCACCAGACCCCTTATTTTCTGTTCTCATTACACTATGTTAACAAGGAAATACTGTAGTTTCTACTGCTTAATGTAACTACATCACTTACTTTGTCAAGGAGATGTAATCTTCTAACATATCTATGAAAATAAAGTTTAAAAGAGCCTTCAAATTATGGTGTATTCGCTGTTTGAGCAAAAAGCAAACTGCTAAAATTTCGGAATCTTTATTAATTGTTTTTTATTAAAATAATTATTATTAATTGAGGCAATTTCCGACACTAAACCATTAAACGAGTCCTTAAGAAAGCCTTAAATTTTTTGGAGAACTTGGCAAAATCTTCAAATTTAAGCTTTTAAGAATCAACAACTGAAAGTACAATAAGTGACCAGATCTTAAAACAAATTTCAAGCAAAACAAAATAGGGATTTAAAACTCTGCCAAAAATACCTAGAATGCACAACATTTTGTGAGGAAATCTGAAGCTGCAAGATGGAGAAAAAATAAGAAATACAAAACCTCAAGACATGACGGAAAATACGACAAATTTTGAGAACTAGTCTAAATTTGCAGATACTTTCATTTTTTAAGGTCCGATATGCTACTCCTACAACTAGGAGACATTAGTTTGTGGTCATTGCTGTGCAATTCCTAAATGCCAGTTTTCAGAACTTACAGAGCTCTACAACAATCACAAACTTGTCAGTTTTTGGATGACTAACAAGTTTTCTTCATTCTTGGATCTGCACATGCATTGCCAAGAAATAATTGAAAGCATGAATACTGCTTAGTACTATACAGTAGTCAAATGTAGAAGTTACAAGAACCATCATAAATAACAAATGCAAACTTTGAAAATACAAACAAAATAAACTATACTTACGCTCTTTCTGTGGTAAGTATTTCCAGTGCAATGTTATACAACTTCTTACTCTTGCTATCAGGAAAAACCTACAAACAATATAAAATTATAATTAACAAAATGGTCAGGATTTATATAATTTATTATATTAAGGCCTGATGGTTATGTTTTGAAGTTGTGAAACAGCAGGGGTCTTTGAAAATGCTTTACAAATTTTCCAACTAATTTCTAGAGCATTTCCTGTATCTGTCAAATGAGTCAAAAATAGAAACAAATAATTTTGCTTCCATTTATCATACACTTTTTGAACTCCACTAAAATTTGGTTTACTAAAATTAATACCATATTCCTTAATTCATTGCTGAGAGCATAGACTTTGTTAGAGCAACTTGTGAGAGTGCACAAGATTACTCCTAAAATATGCTATACTGTCCATGCAGTTTTAAAGTTAGTGTGATCATGCACTGATGAGGGTATATATTTGAAGACATAATTATCACATTTGAAAAATTTAATTTGTTCGTTTATAGTTCTACAGGAAACAAGCTACAGTATACTTAATACCAGTTCAAATACTGTGTTCTGATTGGCTACATTCCACTTTGATCGCCAGAAAATACAAGGCTTTTCTAAAGATTCCTCCATGAAGATTGGGTAAGGATGTAAAACTGCACAGCTTATAAACATTTCCAGTCACAACAAACTTATTAACCTTAAATAAAACTTTAATTTATGTAAAATTTTACATAGAACATTGTTACAATCATATATATGCATACAACCCATGTCACACTCATATGACATTTATGACAATTACCATGTATATTTAAAAAATTGAACAACCAATAACTGATGGCCCAAGTTAAAAGGTCATGAAATGTTACCAAATTTGGTGTTCAATGTTGTTATCTGTATTTCTCATCTACAAACATTACAAAAAAGGGAAAACATTACCTGTACATACAATACTGGCAGTTTTTACCTTTTATATTTAATTTCAAACACAATTTCTGGGTGTTTAAGCCTCTGCATATTCACATATTTCACATACATACATGTGCACAGGTCACTCAGATCATCTTATATTTAGTTTATGACTGACTGAACATTTAACCTGAATTCTGTTTGGCTGTTGGCTTTGGCAATTATATTTCATTTTGATCTACATAGACCAAAAAGGTAAGCATTTAAATAAAAATTAAGGTTTATTCCCATTGCAGTCCTAATATGAAAAAGCATAATAATTAAGCTAAATTCCACCATGAAGTACAATATCCGTGCAGCTGTATTTTTCACTTCCTCAAGCAATTAAAACTCTTACACTTGTGCATAATTATTCTTCTTTAGTTCAGAGTGTTAAATGCATTAATAAATGTTGAGAATTGATAAAAATATTGTCATAGCTGCTTTAAACTACAGGTACAAGACAAGTGTCATTCTCATTAAATACTGAATAACAAAATATAGCACAAATCAGGCAAAAGATATCTTTTTAAAAAGTCTGTTAAATTCAAATACTAATTTTACTTTTTGCATTTAAAATGAAACTTGTTTAACACTTTCAATAATTCAGCCGGAGCATCTAATGTAATTATTATAATCATAACTTCTCTTTACTTTACATATAAGAAAAAATTACTTTTAAATTAATTTTGTATTACCAAGATAATGAGAAGTGAAAAGAGTAAACTGTCACTGAAATTGCAAAAAAAATTACCCTGCTTGCTTATTCCATAACATGTCAAGATGAATATATATATTTATCAAGGGGACTTCAAAATGGTTACAAACATATGTGCCCCAAATTAAATGGGTCCTGTATTTTATAAAAATAAAATAAAATCATGTAATCTAACAAACCTGTGGGTTAAGGAGTAGATCAAGAAAATTTTAACACCTCCTGGGGGCTTGAAAGTATTATTTAAATTATGCTCAAATTAACTGAGGTGTTTATTAAACATATTTATATTTTTATAGAAGTTGTTTACATACCTGGGGAAAAAACAAAAAAAATTTTTAAGGGGTTTTAAAATTAAATTATGTTCATAAATAAAATAGTGTTTACAAAACTGTGTAGGTAAGGATAGGAGTTTCTGAGTACTAATGGAGTTGGAGGTTGAGATACTGTAGAGCTGCTTATCGAATTCACGGAATCAACGGAATCAACGGAATCAATGGAATCAACGGAATCAACAACGGAATCAACGGAATCAATAGCGGAATCAACGGAATCTCTTTGAAAACAAAAAAAAAATTAACAAACAACTGGGCAAAGGGAAAAAAGTTCAAACATTATTCGTTTTCGCGTCATAACAAACAAGACTCGAATACCTGATTGTAGTGGTTTTGATTTGTAGCCTTTGCTTTTCACCAGCAATTAATTTTGTAAATAGCTTTAAAAAGTCATCGAGGATACATGTTAAATAAAAAAAGGAAAGAAAAGTTGTTCTATTCAATTGTATTGGGAAAAATTGAAAAAAAAAACCCTTAGGCGTACTGGCCGGGATTTGAACTTCGACCGTCTATAACATCGCATCCAAACTGGGCCACGAGGGAAAGTTCTGAAATGTCTTGCAACTGAAATGTCTTGTTCAAGATTAGCTATAATTTGGACTAAATTTTCTTTTTGACATTTCATTGTTTCCTGGGTAATCTTCAAAGTATCATAATCATAGGGTTTCCGATCGAGTTGAGTATTCACATAGGACGAACGCATAACGATCCCCATAAGTTCAGAACATTTTTCTCTTTGCCTTTATTTTGTTTATTTTATGTTTTTTTGTTTTCAAAGAGATTCCGTTGATTCCGTTGTTGATTCCGTTACTGATTCCGTTGATTGTGCCAACACACCCTAATCAACACTTAGGTTAATAAATCTTTACAAAATTGCCTGGGTGAAAAAACAGGGGGAAGGGTTCAGAGTCACATCGAATGTGGTGAAGAGGGAACCAGTGTCAATGGCCTTTAAAAAGAAACTGCATATTATGGAAATTAAATATCTTACAAAGAAACATAAATTTAGAAATTATCAAAAGAAATGTGAGGTTTGAACAATTAATAAGATGGACTTTTTGTCTACAAAGATTGATGCATGCTATTTGAAAAGATTTAAAAAATGATTTTATGTTCAAAACAACAGAACTTTGATCATTACTTACAAGATCTGAAGTTTCCAGCGAAACTCTTCTTTCCTGTCCCTCATCGCCGCTCTCATCATCATCAAAATCATCTGGGTTACCAACTGGTTCATTGTCACTGTCCCAACCTTCATCATCACCATGATTTTTCTCCCCCTTACATTTATCTGCATCACTTGGAGGCTCACTGTTGCTATCTAGTTTATCATTCAAGTCATGAACCTTCTCTGGTGTTTCGTGATTCAACTCTGTACCGTCAACATTACTAACACTTTCATTACTTGCTTCAGTTACTGTTGAAGCAACAGTTGTTGAAATGACAGTTTCCATGACAACAGCTGCAGCCAGTGGTAGCGGGTCTGAACAGCCTCGCATTTTTAGAAGTTGGTTACTGTCAACATTTTCTTCACTGTTGGATTTCTTAAGTTCTTTCACAGGTTTCTTTGGCAATTTTGGCTTTTTTGGAATAACTGGTTTTTGTTTAGTTTCTGATTTCTTGGGACTATCTAGGACAGACTTTTTTGGCACTTCTGGTAAATTTTTTTTCACAGTTTTAGGTGACTGCTGTTTTTGAGTTTCAGGCAATAGTTTCTCTGGTATTTCGGGTAAAGGTTTTGTAACTGATGTCTTTTTAAGCTTTGGTGAAAGTTCTGGTGGTTTTTTAGTTTGAGTTTCAGAAGTTGAATCTTGTTTAGCTGTAACTGATTCTGTTTTAGAATTGTGTAGAGGATTTTCAAATTGTTCAAGGTATTCCTTGCCATTTTTACCAGGTTTCATCTGCATACCTTCGAATCGAGTTCTCAATGTGTTTGTACCACACGCTTTGGCTTGAAAAACTGGATCAAAAAACTTTGGTCTTTCTTCAACTGTTCCAAGGTTCATCTTTTTTCTTTCATCTCCATCACTATTTGTAATCTTTGTTTGACCATTAATCAACCCTTTTGCATCATATATTACCAAACTTCCTGGGACTTGTGGATCAGAAACTGACCTGCTATTGCGTTTGTCTTCTGGATCAATGGAACTCTTTAATAATGTATACTCCACAGGAACCCCATCTTCTGACCGAGGTCGACCCTCCTCCAGTTTTGTTTGGCCAAATTTAGCAGCTCTTGATCGTGCTATATTAAGTACTTTCTTCTTATCATCTTCATTGGGCTTATTTACTGTACCAAATGTGGCATTTTTCTTTCCATCACTTGTTTCACTCATCGTAATTTCTGGGAAATGCAGGTGGGTGGAAAGAGAGTAAATAAATTGTGACAGGTAGATGAGGCTTAAAACTAAAAATAAATAATTGTAAATGAACATAGACCACAATTTCATTTGGCATACTGCCAAGTACACCTGGGTACCTAAGTTTATATTGATCAGCGTTAATCGTTTGAAGATATCAAAACTTTAATATATTTATTAAAAAGCTATTTTTGTTGTTTATTCTTGAGAGATCCTACTAAAAACAAGAGAATATTAGTATTATCTAGAGTATTCACTTTAACAGCAACTTGATTTTAATTTGTTCTTGTTGTTAAGAATTGTTAAGTATACTATACTAGTGTCTATCTTCTCCTTATGTAGCATTAATATAATAAAAAAAAACTTTTGAGCTGATTAAGAAAAAAATTTGATCACTGGCCGGCAATCAAATCTCCACAAACCTATAAAGGTGGTGATTTAAATATTCTCATGTCTACATTCAAATATGCCCAACTAGCCTTGTTTTGGTTAATATATTCTTTTAAAAGTTTAACTTAAAGTGCTTATGAAGTGAAACTTTTTATTACTTCCGTGGATAGACCTTGCAGGCAGCAGATTCAAATAAAATGCAAATTTTTTGGAAACCCCAAATTACGTCATCAGTTGTGAACTTTAAATGTTAATATTCAAGAACCATCAAATACTTTGAAAATTTTTTTTTCACCACTATTCCTCATTTAGCAAGGCCTATCTGCGGAAATAATAACATTTTTCGCTTCATAGGCATTTTAAGAGCAATTAGGCTAATTTGAATGTAGCAAAAGAATAATTAACCCTTTCAGTCCCAGCTAGTTTATCAACATCTAACTTCTCCTTACATAACTCATACAATATAAGGCATTTAGTAATGAGAAAATAGAAATTGAT
>JAOBAT010059398.1:9133-26021 GCA_026413305.1 Hydrozoanthus tunicans | reverse complement strand
ACAACCTATCTAATTTGCATATTTGAAAAACCTTAATATCTCAGCAACCAAAAGAGTTATTTTAATGAAATAAACGAGTTTTCTTTTTTTCCACATACTTTCTAATACTCTAAGTTACCCGATTCCGATATATACACTTTAACATTCAAGAGTTTTAGTCTTGAAGAGTAGGGTTTACGACAAGATACATGCACCAACAGTGTATACTTGTAAGGACAATCCAAAAACTCGTCATTGTTTTGCATGTTTACTTTATCAAACGGCAAATGTTTACTGGCCACAATTCCATGCATATGCACTATCAACGAGTGCCTCCCAGGTGGAAGCTGCCTCAGGAATTAACCAGATTTTAATATGTAAGGGTGCAATTATAGTTAATTAAGTTACCAAAATTTTTTACAACTTTGAGTCCCAAATAATTTGGGAAATAAGGTTTTGCAAATTAAGTGTCACATCTTTTGATTAAGCCAAAATGTTGCGTAAGTGCAATTGCATTTAGTCTTGATGTATTGTTATGATCCTTAAACTGTCAGCTATTGATTTCAGAACGCCCACTTTGAAACAACCCAAGAGATTGACGTTTTGAGGTGCTGCCACGAAAGAAAAAAATCCCTTTGATCGCTATGCTATAGCCGCAATGAAGCGACTCTCTGGACAGCTCGCCAACTGCACTATTGGTCATTTGCCAAGGGAGATTTCTCGATTTAATAGCTTTTTTCTCTTGAGGGGAGGTGTTGTCAGCGTCGAAATTGTGTATAAAAACTACCGAAGACCGCCACTTGTGCAAGGGGAGCTGGAAATTCCAGTGAATTGATTGCGGAGATCAACGCTTCTGAGAAGAATGAAGCCATCATGGAGAGGCTCAAGCAGTTCATCTCTGAGAACTATAGGGAGCCAGATGTCGATGGCAAATCTAAAGATTGTACCGAGGAAGTGTTACAGGAACTAACTCAGCAAGATGAGTCAGATGGTGATCAGGAATAAGCCATGCGTTAAACTATAATTTGAGCCCTCCAACTCGTGTGTAAACTCAAGGTAGTAGACGGAAAACGTGAATAAAGGATTTTATAAAGGTCACTAAATTTCGGGAATGTTTTTTTCGCAGGCCTTTAAAATCACGAATTTTTTCAAATCGCGAAAATCACGAAATTAAAGTCTCGCGAAAGTAAGTGATAATAAGGTACTACTGAGAAAGGTGTTCCAAGTAATGTCAAAGGTGTCAAAGAGATTAAGCTGGTTTATGTCTGTTCCAAAGTTGAGATTATTTGAAGTGTAGACATTGACTACAGTCATGCATACAACACTGCTTGGGGTTGTGGAGATGTTCCTAGCACTCTGGCTCGACAATTCTTACAGCTCAAAGCCTTGGTCTGTGCGGAAGAGAACAGGTGAAGTTGAGGCACGTTACATGAGTATTATGCCTCCAAGTTGTATAACGCGTCTTCCAAGAAGTCTAATCAGAAACTTTGGTCATCTCAAAGCTTAAGAACTGCGAACATTCCTTGTTTAACTCATCGCCGTGTCTTTATGGAGTTCTTCCAGATGAATATTTCCAACATGACAATCTGTTAGTCGAAATAATATTCACTCTGTTACAAGAGTCTATCTCAAACTTGTAAAAGCATCAGCACTGTTGAAACAGTTCTGCTTGAAGATAAAGTTATTGTATGAGCCTCGATATGAGACTTTCAATGTTCATTGTTCGCTTCATCTTACAGAGAGGGTGTATCATCTGATCCTCTTTGGACACAATCATGTTTTTTTTCTTTGAAGATTTCAATGGGGAAGTTATCAGACTCTTCAATGGGACCGAAAGTGTTGAATCACAACTTCTCGCAATTAGCATCCAACAGAAAATTCCAGAGTTGGCCCCTTTATTACCAGAGGGACCCAAGGCAAAATAACTGTATGCAAAGTACAGTCATGATGGTAGTACAAGCTAAATGAAAGAACCAATTTGTCAAAATTGTTTTGCAGTTGGGACAATGAAAAAGCTGAACATGTCACTTACAAAACAAGAGGCCACATGTAGCCTTAACACGGGCCGCATTAGTAAGCCACCCCAGACAATACCTTTCCCTTGCATTTTCAGCTTACAAGTTGAATTTACATTGAGTGCATCTCACAAAAGATGCCAAACCTTTAGAAAGGTACCAAGGAAAATTTGGAATCATTATTTTCCACAGCAATTGATCAAGTGTTTACTATAAATGAAATCCCAGACTGAAACAAATTGTGACACACAAATACTGCTGAACATAATTTTTAACTCCTTTCACTTTGTTTTTGTCATTCAATGTAATCATTTCTCAACTCTGCGCCAAATAGTCTCTAGAAAAAATACGTAGAAGTTGAAAATTGACAGTGGGAGGTATTTAGTATGGTAAAATTATTAAAGCACTCTATCAATGCTATTAAACACACCAAACTCATATTTGGAATTAATGATCTCTACTTTGTATACCCAGTTTCTCTTTCGCGATTGAAAAAACATCATGATCAGTGTTTTCATTTCTAAGATCTATAAAAGCAAATTTAAGTTATCACTGTCTTTTTAATAAGTGATTACAAAAAAAATATTTCTAATTTTACCCGGCCGGCACCTCCCCTAAATCCGTGCCTGTACATGTAACAAAGTTTTAGCCGAGCCATTGCCAGCTGTCATTTGAGTAGCCTAGTGTCTTTAAAACTAGAGAGCGTGCAAAACCCTGGGCATCCTCCTCATATTCTTGCGGGCAAGCAGCTCAACCATTAGGTCTAGGTCTACATCGGCTGCATAATGTGAATGGAGAAGGGCCAAGGAAGAAAACACCTCTTGACCCATGTTGGCCCTAGTGCTTGGAGGCTACTTTCACTTGGAGGCACTCTTTCTTTTTTTTCTTAAACTTTCGTGTTGTTCTTTTAATTAAATTTTCTTTTTCTTTAAATTTCCTTTTATTCCTTATTTTCTTGCTGGAGCCTACATGCCTGCCGTCCATTTTGTGTGAGAAAGCAAGAGCCCCGAGATGAGGTCCTAGTGTAGCATGAGTCAGTTGTCTAGCTCTGAAAGGCTGCAATAGCATCCAAAATCCATTAAAAATTATAGCATGCCATAAACTTTTGCTTGAAGAGTTTGTTTTATTATGCTTTTCCCTGCACAACACTTACATGGCATCTGGTCCACCATCTAATAAAGATCTGAAGAAACACAGAATTTTGAAAGAACTAAGAATAACACTTTCACAGTGGAAGATTTTTGATGATGAGATTGTAATTGACGAGGAAGATAGGTTTTTAGAAAACCTGATAGAGACTGCCAGTGAACTCCTAAGCCCCAGCATACCAATGACGCCAACTCTTACTGCTCGCTTTACCCAACCACCGCAAGCTGTGCAACAAACACCAAGTACATCCCACTCAAGTAAGCTCCTACTCCACAAAGAATTGTCACCTACACCACTATCCTCTTCCAGCCATCCACCACAAGCTATGCAACACACACCAAGTGTGTCTCAACTCTGTTTGTCTAGTAAGCCTCAAGCCGCTCGAAGCATCCAACTGCCACAAGTCCAGCAATCATCTACACCACTATCTCGCCCAACAACTGGAGGTAAGTGCCCCAGGAAGCGGAAAGACATATTCAGCTACGAGCAGAGGTTTCGGCCCTTAAGGCGAAACTTCAAGAACTCGTTGAACAGAAAGGTAGGTTGTATGTTAAGCTCCAACACCATTGTGTTTTTGAACAGTACTATAAAGCCATGTGTGTGTATAAACAAAGCTGTAGGTTATGCTACTGATTCACTACAGATGTACTCTAAAATAATACTCTAAACATATTTTGCAAAGAACAATAATTCAAATTATTTCGAAAAGCTGCATTGTTTTGGATTTCCTAAGTCATCTTCAATATTTTACAAGCTAAAAATCCCAAAACTTTTAATTTCTTTAACTAATATTATGACAAAAATTGTCCAAGTAACTAAAAATAATAAAGTACATTAATCCTGATATATCTTTTACCATTGGGAAGATTTAGCATTTCATTTAAGATCACTTGCACTGTCTTTGCACTACACCCTTCAATATATGACTGTTAATCACAGTTCTGTTTTATATATGACTTCTTTGTAGCATCAGAGCGCCCAAGACCAGGAAAGGACCAAGCTATCACTGCTGATCAATTTAAGGTACAGATTGCCTTTAACATCATTGATTGTTTCTTCTGTTATTGAAAGTGCTGTTTCTGTCATGTAATGCAGTAGATGTATAGTGATGCGACTCAAATTTATTGGAAGCTCAGTCATATATAATTTTCTATATACAACATAAATGAATTTTCTGTGTTACAAGGTGAGAAAAACTCTTAAACTACTTTTTTTCAATCTAATTTAACTTTGATGAATAACAGAACATCCCTGGAGGAACCTGTAAACCACTAACATATTAAACTTTTTATTCCTTGGCCGGTTGTTCAAAAGCCGATTAACTTTAATTCAGCGTTAACTCTAAAAAAAACCCTATAGGTTTTCATGGTAAATAACCCTTAATTAAGGCTAATTTTCTTTTGAACAAATAGACCCTCAATGTTTTCATCTCTACTTTGGTTGGGTTTTTATTCAAACTATTTCAGTTCACTTATTGAGGTCTTGGCTCTGATAGTCTATATATTTTCTTTTGGTGAAAACTAATTTAACACCTTTAGTTGATATCTGTTGTTTGCTCCTAGATGGTTGAGTTGACTCCTGGGTCGGGTGTTTATGTGTTTCAAGACAGCATCTGCCAAGCTCCAAAGAAGTCTGGCACAGCATGTGCAGCATTTCTTCTCAACGTTTTCTACACAAACAAGAACTTGCTGGAAGAAATCTTACAGGTACCAATGGAAAGGAGTCCATTGATCAAGATATCCTCCTTAGCATAATTTGTAAGTATATTTTCAATAATTAATGTTTATGTAGCTACTCAATCTCTAAGTCTTCTCGTAATGTTTGGCCCTTTGTAAAAAGCTGAAGAGGCCTTGAAGATAGGGAGACCATATTTGATAAAAAAAATAAATAGTTAGCAGCTAATCAAAACATCTATACAGGTATTGAAATAGTAAATTTTATCTAAATTTTATTTTTAATGTTCAATCAACAAATATACTATGAAGTTGTCTTTTATCTGAAATTCAGTTTCCTATTATCTTAACAAAATAACTCTGTACAGTAGCTTTGCTGACATTTAATATCAGAAGTAATTGCTTTAATACTGCTTGTTACAAAATAATAATTAATTCTATTTTTGGCAAAAAAATTCTAGAATTTTAATAAGCTGCAACTATTTTCTTTTTAAAATAAACTAAAAGAGTATTTTCAATACTGTTTTCTCCACAGGTTTTACCACTGAAGCTTTCCCAGGAGTATCTGTCTCTAACTTCAGAGTTTCTCTTCGAAACAAACTTTAAAATATTAAGAACGGTTCTTAGAGGATTTAATTAAATATATGTTAAATACAGTTATTTTTCTATCAATTTTATTGTTATTATTAAAGTAATAGATTATTGTTATAGTTGTTCGCAATTGTTTAATTTGTGACAACAGTTTTGGTAAAAAGAACCCTGAAATGTTGAGTTAGATAATTTTAAAAGTTTATTGGAGAAGATGGTATTTTGTATCAACAAGAGATTTTAAGTATGAAGAGCAGTTGTTACTACTAAATGAGTTATATTATGTTGCCATAAGGACTACAGTATGTTCTGTAAATAGATGACATGCAGTTTGTGTTGATAAATTAAACGATTATTTGACATACATGTTAGAGTTAATTGGGGCTAAAAAGACATGATAATGTTCAGTTGTGAATGAAAAAGGTGTGATATGGCAATTAACCAAACAGGAGGTTCTCACTTTTTAACAATAGGTTAACACTAAAAAAAATAGTTGTTTCATCCTGGACGGGAATGTATTGTCAGTAATCTTGTGTTGATTCATTTTCTCATTTCTGTTAAATTCCCATTGCCTCAAAAATTGTTTTAAAAATATACTCAGAATTACAGGCTAAGGTTAAGCATTAGCTAGCAGGTTAGTTAAAATTGCTTGCCATTACTTCAGGGTATTGTAGTCCTACATGCCAGAAAAGTTAGGACTACATACAGTCTTACGGGGTCTTAGTATATGTATACAGATTGAAAAAGAGCCAAGTATGCATTTTTGAGATCTCAATGTGAATACATTGATGAGGCCAGGTAATGTATACATTTTGTATATATTTTCTTAGATGTCAATATATACATTATTGAGGCCAGGTAATGTACATTTTGTATACATTTTCTGGGATCTCAGTATATACAATAATGAGGCTGGGTAATGTATAGATTTTGTATACATACAAATCTGTAAATTTTGTGGGCTGATAATTTATACATTTTTACCCAAAATTACCTCTGTATAATGTATACCTTTTTATGCATAAAAAATGTATACATTTTGGAGAGGATATATATACTTTATACATCTATTTGGTAGGGGTCAGTTCTCCACTTTTTAAATCAGGATTGATCCTCATTGCTCAATGCAAGTTGTTAACAAATACTGAAATTTGTTCAAGGGAAATTACAGTTTTGCTACATGTATAAACATGATCATGAGTTCGCAAGTAGTTGTCGAAGTCCCTCAGCTATTGTTCAGACTATCAGTATTGTGCATGCACAGAGGTCGAGTAACATATAATGACATCAGTTTAATATCACGGCTTGCCCTGTTTTGCTTTTTCAACTTTTATTCCATTAATACAGTTCAAGCCCATGGGAAGTGGGCATGAAGCTTTGAAAAGGGGTGTAGCACTAAAAGGGAAACGCAAGCCAAAGACATGCAATCTTGGTAATAAAGAAGTAACAAGGTAGTGGATTTGTTTTGATTTCTTAAACAATAGAAAATCAATGATCAGGCTTCTGTTATTTTAATAAGTAAATAAAATTTCTGATATTATTATCGAAATGTTACATACCCTATGGTACCTACATTCACATGCATTATAACAAAATTGATTGCTCATGACGATGATGAGAATGCACAATTTTTAAAACCCCATATGACAGATTAAAGAAAAGCAAGTCATAAAGTGATGCACAGCTTGATTGTACTGATCAGCCCGAGTAGTGGGTACGGGTAAATTGTGCCGGACAAATAAACTCAAAACCATGAAATCGATTCATAGCTTATCTGTGGACTTTCTCATATTCATATTAAAATGAGTGTAAATGAGGGTGCCTGAGGCAGTGGCTGCGTTACACTGTTTTCTTCAATATGCGTGAAAACATTAGATAGGCTTCAATAGTTTTTTTTCCACGTTTAACGCGGCTCCAAAAAAATACCGCCTTGGAGTCTCAATGTCTACCAATGTCGTTGCCGAGTGTAACTCGAATAGAGAAAGTGATGTCAGACTAAAAAACGCGTCAACAAAAATGAATTGAAACAAACAATTACCTGTCTACAAGTGACAAACCCGAAATAGGTACAATTATGATTGAAGGGCAGCTTCAAAGGAACGGATTGTATTCTCCAAGGCCAGAAATTGCAGAATTATTTTTGGAGATGAATTAACTTGGAGGTGTGTCTCGGTATAGATTAGCAGATAACAAAGGACGTAAAAGGACTTTTCCACGCCTCAACTTTAGCTACACGACTACAAGAGTGTCCTGAAGCTAGGTATGACAGGCAAAAGAAGACAATTTTTCCAAGTACTGTTAAAACGACTCAATAAACCTCAGTAAATAAATATACCATATAAAATCAAAATGAGACAGTTGATAAGTATTATATATAATGATAGACTGGTTCAGCGATAGTTCTGCCGTGCTATATTTCATTATTCATCATAAGAGAGTTGAAAAACTGTTGCCTAATGAAAAACCGCCACTAAGTTTTAGCTCCTTTAAGAACATATTCGAGAGGTTCAATCTTTCATTTCGAAGGTTGAGAGTAGATACATGTTCCCGCTGCGACAGCTATGTGATTATTTAACACTCAATTGAAGAGGGTGACATCAAAGAAACTCGAGTTTTCCAAAGGGAACATATATGCCAAGCACAGAATCACTACGACTGCATCAAATATGATCTAAACGATTTAGCACAGATCAAAAACAAAGAGAACAGCTCGAGCTGGAAAAAAAAATTGTTGAAAAAACGACACATTTTGAATATGACAAATAAATCATCAAAATGACACTATACAATTTACCATAAAATACGTGAAATAGCTTTAATGGCTATATTATGTGTTCTTTGGACAAAGGAAAGGATGCTGTAAGTCCCAGAGTCTTTAGAGAGGGTGTCATTGATGGTTTACTACTGGAAGGCTACAATAGAGAAACAGTCAAGAGAGTAAGACTATCAATCCGTGATATGCCTTCTCGACTAACTTAGGAAAACTCTAAAACCAAAGTACAAGCCTGACTGTATAGTGTGTAGTGATAGGGAAAGGAATTGATCAGGATTTGTTTGACCAATGACACCATTTGTATTGTGACAACTTTAATAGCAGCCCAACATTGTTCAATGATCTTTATGCAAAAGGCCGCTTTGCTACAGGAACAGTTCAGGAAATAGAAAAGGGTTTCCTCGCCTTGGTAATTCGATGAAAGAAAAAGCTAAAAGCGGTACAATGAGGTGGTTCAGAACCAACTTCTATCTGTAAAATGGAGTGACACTAAGGATTTGTATGATATTCTTTGTTCTTTTCTTTTTACAGTCAAAACCGACCATGAATCTTTCTATGACGCTTTGCCTTCTGTTGGGTTTTTCACCGCAGTTGGGGCCATCACAGGTTTGTCTGCGAGTTAACAAAACTGAAGTTTATTCAAATACATTATTTCTTGTGAGAAAGGAGGGGGCACAGCAAAATAAGCGAAAAAGGACCGAGTAAATTTTTGCTGCGATTAAGCACATTACTTGTCACTAATATTGAGCACAAATGCCCTGATGTTGCGCCAATAACTTTTTCTTCTAGAAATGAGAACAGGAAACAAAATTTCAGAACATTTATCGAGCAAGATCTTTGTCCTTTAAAATGAACCAAGATAACTTCTACTTAGTTCTAGCCAGCGCAACCTTCAAAGGACTATAATGCACTATGTAACAACCTTGTTCGCAGGGCACTCTTCCCTCCTTTTGTGTGCAGGTTTTTATTTATTTTAGTATTTTTTATACTTTTATCTTTAAACAAATAATTACATTGTACTGACATTTTCCTCATTACAATGTACTATAAAGCACCAACGAACTGGAAGGAACAGGCGCTACTTGGAAATGTTATTATATCATTATTATTTAAAGAGAGAATAACCCAGTTTACTGATTGGATTCTTATTCGAAGATCAATAAACCAAAGTTAGGAAAATTATTAAGTAGTTTGAAAGATAAAGGCTGAAGAGGTACTACACTAAGATATATATAACACCAATAATTGTAAATATGTTAAGAGAGCGGGAGTATGCAACATTATGAAATGTTTATTAGAATTTTACTTTATCTTATGTACAGCTACAAAAATGGCCGTAGTTAAAAATAGAAAGAAACGGAAATAAACTTGACGTTTCAAGCATTTCAAGGTTGTCAGATAATCATCGCAAAGCAACTATTCGCTGATAATTTTCATAAATTACAATAGGTATGTCTTTGTTTATGATGAATAAAAAAATTGCAGAAGTTAAAAAACTGAAAATGGTTTCTGCATCTGCAATAGCTAGTTAACTGTTCCAAGACTACACAAGTTAGTAGTGAAACAAAATGGGTTAGATCATCACGCTCTGCAATTATGCAAAGAAAGAAACAAAGAACTCTGACACCACTTCTGCTGAACACTACAAACTGGTGCATGATTTCTGGGAAAGCACTGAAATTTCTGGACTTGTCCTAAATATTAATACTGAAACTGTGAGAAACAAATGTTTCTCGTCCAAGGCATATTTTAGAAAAGAAACAATCTGAGGCATATCGGGAATTAGAAAGAAAGTATCCCCACGTAAAAATGGGCCAATGGTTCTTCGAAAAATGACAACCATTCCATGTTTTCCCTCCAACACAAAAAGACAGTTTTTTGACGATATCAAGTACAAATCGAAACGGAAATTGTTTTCAAGGCATGCATGGAATTCTGTAGAGAGCTTCTTTCCATCTCAGAGGAAGACACAGTGTTTTGAGCATCTTTATGACTTGACTGAGAAAGCCTTATGTCCAAAAGGAAAAAGGACAGAATACCAAGCCAAGAAATGTCTTGAGACTCAGTCCCAAGTTAAGAGTACTCAAACAACCTCTGATGCCAGCCGGATGCATATTTGAGCTACTGTTCAACCATGGTAAAGGAGCAAAAGTTCGAGTAAGTACAAGCTGATGTCGCTGAAAAGTAGAGAAAAAGCTCAAACTGGAAGATATTATTCTCCCGGGAGAAATGTGTGTATATTTTTTCCAATCAGTTTAGACGAAACTGCCACTATCAGAGGCGAAAAGTTTTCGGGTACTTCACGGACAAGCATGACTGTGAACTCCACTATTGGTTGGAAAATTAAGACTCTCAAATGAAGAACGAAAATTTCAGTCACTATGTTATAGCTAAGTACAAGCTTCCATCTGATGATTTTTTCGCTATGTTCTCAAAAAGAGGGGGAACTAACTGATCGTTCTCTAAGAGCACACGTTTGTCATTTCAGCTGACCTGAAACACCAAGTTATAAAGAGTTTTCTTAGACTTTTTTCTTAAGAAATCGATTCAACTCTGCAAGAGATACAACAGTGAACGGATGGCAGTGCTGCTCAATAAAAGAGTCGTCATTGCTTTGGAGTTGCGGCATACTCTTCAGTAACATTGTCTTCTCACTGATTATAGATTTAACCGCAGTTCTTCATATTTTAAGGGTAAAAGGAAAGAAATTCATTGGACTCGCAACAGAAAAAGACTTCGTCAATACGACTGCGCAAGATATCATAAACACAATTTCGGCAGTTTCTACTCGCTTCATGCATTATTTTCATGTCCTGCTGTTTCAATTTTTTAATCACAAGATATTTTTTAGTACCAACATTTTTGCCGGCATTGCTACAACCTTTAAAGAGAGTACCAAAGTCACCTTTTTCGTGACCGATAACCCAGCCAAATGATTTATCATCTGGCAACTGTTTACAAGCGTTAACATTTTGTTCTTTTCTTTTTACAGTCAAAACCAACCATGAATCTTTCTATGACGCTTTGCCTTTTCACTATACTGTTGGTTGTTGCACCGAAGTTAAGGCCTGTCACAGGTTTGTCTGCTAGTTAACAAAATTATAGTTTATTCAAACAAACTGTTTCTGGCGAGAAAGGAGGCGGCATGGCAGAGAAGCTAAAAAGGACTAACAGAAAGTAAATTTTTGCTACGATTGTCCATAAGACTGAGCACAAATGTCCTGATGACACGCTCATGCGCGAGCTGAGCCAACAACTTTTTCTTCTTGATATGAGAACAGGAATCGAAATTTCGGAACATTTACCGAGAAAGATCTTCGTCCTGTAAAATTAACCAAAATAACATCTACTTAGTTCTAGCCAGCGCAGCCTTCACAGGACTATAATTCACTATGTTACAACCTTGTTCGCAGGGCACCTTTCCCTCCGTTTTTGCGCAGGTTTTTATTTATTTTAGTATTTTTTCATATTTATATCTTTAAACAAATATAAATAATTACATTGTACTTATATTTTCCTCATTACAAATTACTTACACCACCGAATTGGAAAGAACAGGCACCATTTGGATATCCTATTATACATTATTATTTAAAGAGAGAGCAACCCAGTTTACTGATTGGACTCTTATTCGGAGATCGATAAACCAAAGTTAGCAAAATAAGCAAATTCATTGTAGCTCATTAGTTAGTTTGAAGAATAAAGGCTGAAGAGGTACTATACGAAGACTTGTGGAATACCAATAATTGTATATATGCAAAGAGAGTAGGAGTATGCAACATTATGAAATGTTTATTTGAATTTTATTTTCTTATGTACAGCTACAAAAATGGCCGCATTTAAAAACATAAAGAAATGGATTAAATTTGACATTTCATGCATGTCCCAGCTTCATGGCTGTTTGATTATAATCGCAAGGTAACATTCACACAATAATAGGTACGTCTTTGTTTATGATGAACAAAAAAATAGCAGAAGTTAAAAACTGAAGATGGTTTCTGCACCTGCAACAGCTATTTAACTGTTCCAAAACTACACAAGTTAAGAGTGGAAGAAGAGAAGTTGAATCATCACGTTCTGCAATTATGCAAAGAAGGAAAAGAAAGGAACTAAAAAGCTGCAAGAGCGAAGGAGAAAGCCAAGAAAAGCATCATAAAAACCTAGAGTTTTCTTTGCAAGCTGCACATGCTGAGGTTCAGGTAAGATAGGCATGCTTTGTTTGGGGCACTGTTGTAAAACAAAGACTAAGTAGAAATGTGTCAAGGAAAAGCTCACAAAATTCGTAACTACTGTAATATAACACTGACACAACTTCTATTGAACACCGCAAATTGGCGCATGACTTTTACGAAAGCACTGAAATTTTTTGACATGTTTTTAAAGTTACTGAAACTGTGAGAAACAAATGTTTCTCATCCAAGACATATTTTAGAAAAGAAACAACCTGAGGAATATCAGGAATTAGTGAGAAAGTCTCCCCATGTGAAAGAGGGGTCAATGGTTTTTAGAAAAATGTCAATCATTCTATGTTTCCCTTCAATAAAAAAGAACGAGTTTCTTGTAGTATCATTGTATATTGTGACATTTATTTAGTTATTTAGGTATTTAGTTTCTTACTTGTTTACTGTTTTTATTTCAACTTTCTTTACTTTCTTTAATTTGGTTTTAAGTATTCCAATGATCATGTTTACATGTATTCAAAGCAAAGGAATGTACTCTGAAGTCCCAAATAATCGTATCTATTCGATTACTAATTTTGAGAAAAATGTCCACTCTATACGACTTAATTCAGGTCTAAAAGATTATTAATTTTCAAAATTTTCAACTCTTTTTGAACCTTGTTCTGGCCTGCACAAGTATTAAAATCTGGTCTTTAAGTGGCAGCCATTTTTCATGAAAAACAAACTTAAAACTGCTTGTGTTTCCAGCGATCGTGATTTTGCTCGCTTCTCTCGTTCCCAGAGCCAACACAGCTGTCAGCACAAGATAGAGATGAATGAATGAGTGTGCATTGGTTCATGGTCAGCAGGATTCACTTGCACTCATCTGACACTTCGTGAACCTTGTGTTTGCCATGACAGATCCTTTCACTTTTTAATATGATAAATACAGTCTTAATCAAAAAGAAAAACACTGGGGTTCGAAAAGAAAGAAATTTGTGGCAAACCAACAATCGTTCAAGTCAAGAGCCATTCGGGAATTTCTGCCACATTAAAGAAGACCAAAAGTGACAGCATAGAATTTAAATGAGCTTGCAAACAGATACATACTTTAAAAAGCATATGAGTACTGAAGCAGAGCATGAGCTAGGAGACAAAAGCAAGAACAAATATTGGAAGCCAGGCACTGGAAGGAAGCCAACAGCACCTGAAGTAAAGCAAGCAGCAATCCAGTGGTTTGTTGATGACTTTTCTTCAACAAACGACATGCAGAGTCATGATATTGTAGCTGATTACTTTTACTGTACTTTTCTGTACTATACTATTGTTCAAATCTATACTATTATTGAATTTTTATGAGTTTTCCACTCTTTTTTATTATTTTGTTTTATGTTATATGGCTTCACAAATTTAAGTGGCTTGAGTATGCTGAAGGCAAGATGAAATGCCAAGTCTGCTGTGCAGCCAGAGAAACCAGCCCAATGATGAGTGGCTGTACAAACTTTTGAAAATCATCACTGACCCGCCATCTGGAGAGCACAGATCATAAGCAAGCCACACATGAGAAGCTTCTTCTGACAAAGGGTATGATATCTATTATTATGTATATTTTGTTTAAAGTCTTTTTCTTAATTAAAGATTGACGGTTTAAAGTAGTTGAAATTTGTACCAATAAATCAAAATGCAGTTGAAAATGAAACAGTTTGTCAATTTTCTGTTGAGACTTTTACTCTCTCACTTCATCTGATGTTTAATTTGATTCAGCCTCCATCCATAGTTGAAAATGAAAGCAAACAAAAAAAGTATTCCTTTGTAAAAAAAAAGAAAAAGAAAATTTATGAATATCAATGAGGACCCCAAATTTTAGTAAATGGACCCCCAGTTCCAGCAAAAGAGGGTCCAATGGACCCGCTCTTTTCAATTCCTAGATTCATCACTGGTATCATGTATTAGTGAATCAAACAAATTTTACAACTCATGATGAATGACGAAATCAAATGATTACTTTCAGCACTTAGACAACATGAATGTGAAGATCTATACCTGTTCCAGAAACAGTGGAAAGAACAAGTGGTTCACAAGTGATCAATTAGCAAACATGCTTTCAGTGATATGTGCAACACATGTCAACACAAATGGGAACAGATTTGAAGCACACCATTATCATATGACACAAGGGTGATAATTATAAAACAACCCTGTGTTAATGCTATTTGCTGAAACAGTGACAACTGCAGATGAGAAGATCTGCAAATCCAGATATGTAAAGTTTCAGTTGAACATGGATACCTGAATCAGTGAATCACATATGGCTACATACCTTTGCAGTCTTGAACAATACCGCAGGGTCTTGTGCCTTATTCCCCATCACAGTCTACTCACAAAAGTGAACATATCCTGATAAAGGATGTAATTGATGGCCTTGAGGAGTTGAAGCAAGAGTTGAGCACCCTAGCTACAGCTCCAACACACTGCTTCGCTTTGACATGGGAGGCCAACTGATGAAAACCAAATCAAATTTTGTCAGTTATTGTTACTGTTATTTGGCAACAAGGTCCAACATGCTGCTAAGTGCTTGGCAAAATACCCAAAGCTGTGATGAATTATTGTTTGAATTATGTAGACATTTTTTTTTATACTAACATAAACCCCAACTTAGGGATTCAAAATTAATATTTAGTAAAAATGTCGGTTTTACAATAAATTTTTCTATTAGTACAATGTTGTTGCTGTTGCATTGTATCTTAATACGTTAATCTTACAGTATGCATTTGAAAAATGCTGTTATTATTACAACCATCAACACTGTTTTTTAAGTTCTTTTTACTAAGTGCATTATTACCAAGTCAATAACTTAATCATTATGCTTAATCATTGTGACAACATCCCAGGTAGCTGCATGTGCCAACCCTCATGCACTGAGACAACAACTACATTATTTTTGTGTCAAAATGTTTGATGTGATGCATTACATATATATAAATTTAAATAAAATTTAAAAACTCTAAAAAATTCAGAACACTCAAAAGGCTACAATTAGATACATATGTAAAAAACCAAAAATATTTAAAATTGATTGTCCATTAGGTGTTTTGTTATTTAGGTTACAGGAAACAGATATTTAATAATCTTAATCCAATAAAATTTTAAGAAATAGCTGACAAATTCTCCAGTTATAAGTAGATACTTAATGTTACCAAATCAACCATAATCATTTTTTGCTAGCTCTGACTAGCCCCAATATTTTGTGACAGCTATGACTTTTAAATGATTTTGAGGCAGAAGTCAAAATTGTGTCACACTTCCCACCAGTTATAGACCAGGAAATTATTGTTTTGAGAGAGGCCATCCAGCAAACATGAAGAGGGCAATAAAATTTTGCTTTCAAGTTTTAAATGATAAGAAAACTTACTTTTTTTTTAGAATTTGCCCACAGTCTGTGACAATGCTCTCCAAAAAAACTCGGAGAATGTTAAACAGAAAACAACAAAATTGACAAATAGTTTGCTACTCACAAATTCATGTATTGTATTGACAAACCATGTCCTCCCTTGCTCAAGATGATAAAATGCTCCCCCTGCCTTATCCTGTTCAACTCTGCAACAACCAAGAAACTATCTTAGACTGCATCATCAATATTACAATTTCAAGAGATTCTAACAGCGTTTATTGAATGGAAGAACAATATTTGTGTTCATATAAGCAGAACGCGATCCCAATGTCATAGAGTAGGGTTGCTTGTGGTCATTTTGCAGTTACCAAACTGTACAAGCAAGGAAGATTTGATCGCCGTTTCACATTTTTGTTCCAATTCGCCATTTTGAATTTATAGCGAACTATGATATTATGTGCGCACATGTCCAGTATTGCCTCATGTTTTTTGTCTTTCGTGAAGTTGTTTGGACAGACTGGATTTCCACATGGTGTTTATTGATTGTAGATTATTGGGCGATTGGAAGTATTTTCTCATGATTTTTTATTGATCGTGGAGTTGTTTGGACAGATTGGAAGTATTGCCTTGTTGTTTTTCTTCAAGCATGCCCCTCGGAAGCACATTCAACCGAAAATCTCGCTTTTTAAAAATGAGAAACAGGAAAATCTTGCCCACAAATTCAGAGTTAAGAAGATAAGATAAAGAATGAAACAATAGTCCTTGTGACTGTTTTTAGAGTACTTGAATAAAGATTAAAGATACAACTGCATAAATAAAAATATTTTACGCAGCTACTCAAGGCAACGGGTAACACAGGTCAGTTTCACGCTGTGGAGAATGGCTAAAATTTGTTGTTGCGACACGAAAATAACTTGCGGACTAGGCCAGAATTTGCTTTACTAGAGGATTGATAGACTTCTTACTTACTTTTCGTCTTCGTCTCCTTCAAAGGTTCTTGAAATAACTAACAACAGCTCGATCCCCAGCCTTTCCTACAAGCGCGCCCTTTAAGTCAACCGTTCACTCGTCGAGCGTGACACTTCGTGCAATCCAATGTATGTTGGCCTGACGAGGCTTGTACGCGGGCCCTGGGTACAAGGGTCGCAAGCGATTTGCGT
>JAOBAT010059387.1:0-26021 GCA_026413305.1 Hydrozoanthus tunicans | reverse complement strand
TCTCCCCTCCCGAACCCCTAACCCCCAATCCGCAACAACAAAAAACTCTGCCGTTACGCTACGGTTTCTGTAGTGCTAATGCACCAGTCAATGTTAAGCCCCAGGTAGGGGGCTGGGCACACCCCGGGGGATTTGAAATTTTTCCATTTTTTAATTTCAAATTCCCCACCCAGGGAAGAACAGGTGGTGTCAAATGTCCCTTCCCTGGGGGCAAACTGCAGCAAATAATGATAAATGCAAAATAGACAAATCTGCTTGAATTTTCGTTTAAAACTGTATCAATCTGTTTGAGCTTTCATTTAAAACTGTACCTATCTGCTTTAAAATAGAGTGGTAAAAGTTTAATTTAGCTTAATTTGTGGCATTTTCATTGACACTACCAGCGAGCAAACTCATCAATTCTTACCTCCATTCACGAATTCTTGGAAGCCTGTTGCTGACACTGCCTTTCGTTTCCCTCTCTCTTCGTATCCCAAGCTTTGAATAATGGCATTTTTTAAGATTTCACGGTTAGAAAAACCAACAAAACACGAGAGGTCAAGCACGAGAAACTACGAGAAACAAAGTATTCGCGCGGTAAATGTCAAACCCCAAGTGGTGATGGGTAATATTTTTCAAAAGGGCGGACTGAACTAGACTCCAGGCTCTTGCGAGATTTTGTCAAACTCCTCCACCCACGGGACCTTGTGCCATGTCAAATGTTATATTATTCCCCGCCCACGGGAAAGGAATAAATGTCAAATCTCCGGGGTGTGCCCGTCCCCCCCCCCCCCCGAGCTTAACAATGACTGGTGCACAAGCGTATGACAGTCTTTGACCCCCTGGACAGAACGGTTAGCCAGAAAAACTGGTATTCATTTATACAGCTGAGTCGATTTAAACAAGTCGAGTAAAGTGTCTTATTCAAGGACACAACACAGCGGTTTGACCGGGGCTCGAACTCGCGAGATTACGAGATTACAAGTCGAACATGCTAACCGCTCGGAAACATCAAAGAACATTTCATCATGTAAAGGATTAGAACTAAGCACTAAATTCCATTCTAAAAGTTTTTCAAATGGAAGAAACGTGCAAAGTATGCAATGTGTGTAGTCCCCCTACGTTGGTAAAAACAAAGTCTTGAGTAAAATAGTCTTTCTGTGACTATGTGAATTGAGTCGCTACCACAATGAACAGTTTCGTCAACAAACTTCGACTATTTTGCACAAAAAACAGCAATTACTGAAAGTGTATGTGATTAATCAAAACTGCACAATTCCGGTAAATGACGAACTGACAGAGAAATTCAATTAGCATTTTAAAACAAGACGCCTTTGTAAATGGAGTATTGTGTTGGACCGGCTCCAGCGGTTAGCGTAAGCAGACTAGTTTTATATGAACCCACTCATCCGTGACTTGGATTACCGAAGTAAAAATACCACAAGTTGAAATGTTGATTGCTTGAATCTGATATCGGTTGCTTGTACGTACTTCCAGGTTGTAAGCACTAGAACTTTTTTATACTTTAATGAGGTTCGTTTCAATTCTTGCTCTTCTCATAACAAAAATAGTTGAAGATCAACTTCCAAAGTAGAGAGATCTCGTTCAACCGTCTCTTCAATCAAGGCTATCATATATACGGCCGGCTTGATCGCAACTACAAATTAGTAGGTGAGTTCAAACTGAAATATTTTGGGAAGGTTATTAACATTAAAGACAGTTACTGACAAATTTTTCCCATACACTATTAACATGTAACACTTCACGCAGAAACAGTTGTGAACTCTTATACGTGTCTTTAACGGCATTTTCAGTTATTTTAACATATAATTTAGTTCGGTAAGTATAGATCACAGACTAATTTTTTATTTCTCTTAAGTTGAAGATTCGAAAAAGAATAAAGTTATCGGTTATTTCGGGAGGTTTTATCAAAACCCTGCATTGCTTTGGCATGGCAACAGATTTCCACTGTCAACCATCCGTCCACAGAAAGGAACAAGTTAATTTTTTTGTAAATAAACGCATGTTTACATCTTCAAACACTGAGCTTTCTTTTATGGAGAATGGTTTTATTTAGCCACGGATTTGGGCACTCCCGAGAAAGAGAGCAGAAAACACTGGTGGGTGAGATAGTTATTGAAAAGTTGCTGAGTAACGCTCTGCAGAGATACTGGTTTATCAACACAACTGAGTCAGTTTTAACTTCATATTATCGAATGCATCATAATTTCCAAGTGGCCCGGTATTCAGTCGAGGACGGTTAGAGTCATTTTTGTTCTGGGATTAAGTTTTTTTGTCGATCTCAGTTCGTGTCTTACGGCTTGCTTTGTAAAAACCCTGCCAAACGGTAGCGAGGTCTGCTTGACACAGTTTTAAAAGATACAAGGGAAAGACTAAAATGCTAAATACACTGCCAGTCGTTTGTATACTTTCTCAGTGTTTATTTAACTCATTACGACTGTTTGCTCACGTACGGCGTTAATCGCTTTTCATACTTTTTTTTTGTCGTTTCTAATCTTACGGCCAAAAAGCTGTTTTCAATTTTCCGTAACTTAGCTGTTTCGCGTTTTTCACCTGCTTTTGACTTGTTACACTTAGAATCAGTAACGGTACAACAAACTAACTGACGATTTTGTTACTTAGTTTCTTGCTTTAATGCTCATAATATTTGTAAATGTAATACGGTGTTTTCTAGTTCAGTCCAAAACCTATTGCTTTTTGTAAAAAAAAACTGAAGCAAAGTTCCGTAGTTGCGAACGTGTTTACACTTAAGTTGTACAACTTATCGCGATACTTTCTAGTAGCGAGTCGAATACAGGATCTTTAAAACAATGGTTATAAATGCTTAATGATTTTTCAGTTTAAAAAAAAACACAAATACTTGGTTGTCAGACTAGCGCCTAAAAAAAACAAAAGATTACATTAAGCTCATTACGTATATATGAAATAGATAACAAAAACGCACTACAGGCTAAAAGAATTGTGAAAAAGGTTTAAAGTCAACAATTTTTACAATGTTGTATATTTTGTATGATACAAGTATATAATGTATTGTTTTTCCAGATAAGTTTGAAACTATTTCCGCATTTGAATTGAATGATGCTGTTATGTGTAAGGAATATTTATTTCATTAAACATTTATGTTTATTCTTAATATTCTCTGGCAGTTTTTCTAAACAAGTTTAAATATTTTACAAATAGAAAACGTTTTTTTAAATACTACTTTCAAATCCTTTTGGGTTCGGATGGAGTGAATAAAAATCCAAAATCTAGAAGTCTGGTTTCGCTAGTTTTGACTGCGTACTGATTGTGTCGTTTCATTTTTGATTCTTTTCGCAAACTTCAAAAATCTCTCTCTCCTTTTCCTATTGCCAACGACACCAACATCGAAAATGAAAATAACATCGCTAATGGCAATGAAAACGACGACAAAGACAACGACTACGACGATGGCAACAACAATGGTAATGACAATGACAACGACAATGACAAAGACAATGACAACGACAATGACGATGGCAACAACAATGGTAATGACAATGACAATGACAATGACAATGACAATGACAATGACAATGACAATGACAACGACGATGACAACGACAAAGACAACGACAATAACAAAGACAATGACAACGACAATGCCGATGGCAACAACAATGGTAATGACAATGACAATGACAATGACAATGACAACGACAATGACAATGCCAACGACAACGACAATGACAACGACAATGACAATGCCAACGACAATGACAATGACAATGACAATGACAATGACAATGACAACGACAACGACAATTGTAATGGCAACAATAACGACAATGCCGGATTACTGCGGTGACAATACCAACGACTGCAACAGCGACAATAATAACGGTAGCTTCAATTGGACAATGACGATGACATGGTAACGACAACGACATTAACAACAACTATGATAACGACGACGATAATTGCAACGACATTGGCAATGACAAAAGTGTTTACAGTGTGTAATGGACTAAGCTAGAACAACTCTTCAAACACAGTCTCTTTTCTTTATTTTGTATCACGAGTAACAACAAAGGCTGCTTCAGTTTGAAACCTACACCCTGAATTTTGGTTATTTCCTCATGCATATACATTTTACTTGACGGCTTTTAATTTACGTACATTTGATTCTCGCTAATTCTTTATTCGTTGACCATCTTTTGGGAAGTTTTATCGTGAAACAATGCGAACTAAAGGAGCTTTAGTTCTTTTAGTCGGCCTCGGCTATGCGTATTAATTTTGAATATTGTGAACGACGCAGCCTCAAATTGCTTGTAAATTCTCTAAAAATCCAAAAATTAAAACTCTAACTACGTCAATCGATGGGAAATATCCCTTAGGGTCGTTGTCGGAAGTTTCATTGCGATATGATGCGAACTGACGGAGCCTTGGGGTTTTTCAAGAAACGTCGCCCCTCAACAACAATAACAACCAGATTAGCAGCGTTTGGGGACCAGTTCCTGGTCCAAAAATAGGTGTACATTTACTTGCTAAAACGTGAGCCGTGCTGAAATGATTAGATAAGATGAAACAGGCAGCTCTCATTTTGAATACCTGAGAAATTTGCAAAACAAAGAAAAACGCGGAGAGGAAGTCGATAATTTACAACGTAATCACAGCGCTTTTCATCGCTTTCATAAATTTGAAAACTGATCTGGTGAAGATAACCGTGTTCGGCTATCGGATTATGCAGAAAAAATACTGGTCATACTACAGTTGTAGACAGAATAAAAAACTTACGCACCTTATGTAACTTCGCTGAATTATTGAGTAAAAACCAAAAGCCAATAATTTTCTCATATATTGTTTACGCGGGCTGGTCAAGTTTGACGAAAACATAAATGGGCGCAGCTTTTCCCCATTCGAACCCCGGATGCTGCAATTACCTCATCAATATGGCTATCGTAACATGGTAACAGCTTCTATTTAACAAACACTAGTGTTTACAATTCACGATATTGGTTGTATTCCTGTACGCATGCATGTCTGAGTTGCTTATAGCTTGGCATAATTTGCTTAGTCTCACAGTAGCTTCAACTGTACAGCTTAAGGTCGAGGGGAAATTCTACCACGAGTTAGCAGGTGATTTCGTTTGTGTTATTGGGTTTGTGCTCTCAACAGACTGGAAGGTAAAGAGAAAAAACATACAGTATTGTTAGTTAAAAGTTTTAATTATTAACCCTTATCCTGTGAAAAACAGTTTCACATAAACTAAAAAAGTACTATATTTCAAAACCACTGCTTTAAACCTACAAAGTGACCATTCATTTTCTTTGTCTTTACACTTTGATTACGAAAATGTCCGTTGCTTGAAGTTTGTAACTTTGTTGAGATTTTTAAGAATGTATAGCAGTGTGAGGGTTTATATATTTACTTTGTTTCATGTAAAAACCTTATTTATATTTTAAACAATTAGGATAAAAACCGCGAGGCTGAGACTGGAGATATAAACAGAGAAATCTGTTATTTAAGAATATATCAAAAGGTAGAAAAAATTCATATATATTTAATTTTAACGTAAGACTAAGAGTAATAACTACATAATGCTATTATAAAAGCCACGAATCGAGGAAAAACTTTTCTGTTGTTCTCGTATACTATATGTTTAATAACGATAACAACAATAAGAATGATCACATATATAATAAAAAAAATAGTTATAAATAAAGACAACAAAAACGGTAACTAATAAAGATTATAATAAAATTAGTAAAATAATTATAAATTGTAATCATTATTTTAAAAAATAATGGTAATGATAACAACAAAAACAGTAAGGTTAAAGTATCCCAGTTTTAAGATTCTTACGGTCAAAAAAAAAATATTTTGAAACAATATAGTTTATCATATTATACACAATATGTTTTTAAATTTGTATTTCCTTCTTATCGTTTTTTATTCACTTTCCACATTCTCTAAAGCCCCCACTCAACTTTGTTATGTTCATATGCTTTCTAAGTTTCTGTTGCTACTTGTGTTATTTTTAGTTTTAACATGTGAGCAGTCTTGTTTTCTGTCTTTGGTGCCAAATTTCAAATCATGATACAGAACTGTAAAAAGAATGCCTTTTATCGTTGTTTTAGGCCACATTGTCTAACACCTGACTTGTTCAAGTCGTATGATTAAATGTATATATAGAAGTGAAAAGCTAGTACAAACAGTGTTAGCCCACATATACTTCAGCATATATTAAAACTTGAGTAAAACTGACATTCTCAATAAGCCAGTTCAGAATTTCAGAAATACATATATACGCGCGTCGGGATAAAATGAAATATTCATCATACTTAAGAAAGGAATAACATTCCCATCCCGCTTCTTTGTGTTCCCTTGTTTAAGTTCAGTTCATGAATTTTAAATCTTATCCCAACGCGCACTTGTATTTCTGAACTTCCGTACTGACTTAGCTAGCCGGCATTTTCATATTTATTTGTGTCACATAAAGCCAGAACAGAAATCGTCTTATTTCACTTTCTTTTGAAACGGTGAGCTTTCTTGTAAAACAATTGTCATTATTAATATTGCAATCACTATGCCATACAAATTTTTGGACACCTATTTAAAATCTATTCGTTTTAACTGCTTTTCAAAACTTAATTAACATACTAGTTTGAGGAAAATAAGTTCAATATTACTAAAACCTTTCACGCGTTAGGCATTTAGGTCAACATCAACCCGACATAACTAATGTAAGCATAGTGAGTTGAGCGAGAGAAATCTTGAGTGCATTACGACAAATTTGTTCAGCCCCCACATCCGTTCTAATCGTTTGTTAACTCCCTCCTAACTATCGCAAAATTCTACAAGCTGTTATCCAGCTTAGTGTTTGGTTTCAGTTTCGATCCAAAAACCTTTTAAAAGTATATTAGTGAATTTCCGGTAAATCGCAAAATGGTGTCATGATTACGTACAATGGTTAATGATATTCGGTAATGGTTAAGTTGTGTCGCCAAATTTGTTCTTAAGGCGTCAATTTATCACCTGAACTTTAGTATTATCTTGTTCTCCTGCCAATGCCGACAGTTGTTATTATGATAATCGCTGATCAAGATTGAAAAAATTGACAAAAAAGGTCATCGTTCAATGGTGCCGGTTTGTCCACTTGGCGTGTGCCAGAAACTAAGTCCTTCGTTTAGCCGACAGTTGCCTGATTTTCAGCTGCAGCCGCAATAATTACTGTTAGTAATTGACTTTTAAGTGTCTATGAATCAAAGATATTTTTTGTGTGTGATTTTTTATCACCACAGCCAAATCATTTGAATGTAAATTGTTTTTTAATTTTTTTTTGTTTGAGCTGCATGGTTAAGAACGCGGCTTTTTGCCACCTATCACCTCATCCAATCGTTTTTTCCTTTCTTTTAAATTTACATTCAGTGGTAAAAAAAGTAATATTCAAAAGTTCGCGGCACGAGGCTATTTAATTGTAGGCTATTCTAACACGGTGGTTTGTCTTAGGAAACAAGAATTCAACACATTAAAAACCAACAAAAAGTCAGTAACAAAAGAAATCCAAATTAACCCACTTGGTAAAAGAGAGTTCTATACCAAATGAAGTAGAGCATAATCATAAAATGTTAAAAGTATAGAATGGATAATATCAGGGAAGGCTATAAACACGGTTCACATCGGTGTTTCACGCACTTTTGTAGTCTGATGACCGCCGTGGTGCGTGAAACATCGATGTGAACCTTGTTTATAGCCTTCCATGGTTTTATCCATTTTATACTTTTACGTTTTCTAAGACTCTTCATATAAGTTATATACTACGCCATGTTGCACTAGCATATTGCTCTACCTGTAAATATCATTATACCATTTATTCCACAAAAAGGCGATTGTTTTGATGCAACTTGTACCTATTACATTTTAGTATAGAATAACAAAGTTTGACTCGCAACCGCGATAAAGCTAATGATAATAAAAAAACAGTAGATTCAAAATATCCCACAAAGTTTTAATATTCCGTTACAGTTAAAACTTAATTATTGATTTAAAAAAATCTTTGAGTATTAACCGCTTTTCAAACTTAATCAACATACTAGTTTGAAGAAAATATAGTCGTCTTATTTCACTTTCTTTTGAACCGGTGAGCTTTCTAGTAAAACAATTGTCATTATTAATATTGCAATCACTATGCCATACTAAGTTTTGGACACCTATTTAAAATCTATTAGTTTTAACTGCTTTTCAAAACTTAATTAACATACTAGTTTGAAGAAAATAAGTTCAATATTACTAAATTACTAATACTCGCGTGTTGGGTATTTAGGCGAACATCAACCCAACATAACTGAATTAAGCGTAGTTAGTTGAGCGAGACTAACTATAGTGTAAGGCAAACCTTGAGTGCATTACGACAAATTTGTTCAGCCCCCACATCCGCTCTAATCGTTTGCTGACTCCTTCCTAACTATCGCAAGTTTCCGTGATAAGCTAACCATTTCATTAGATCTAAAAACCGTTTAAAAGTATATAAGTAGCTTTCCGAAACGTCAAAAGATGGTGTCATCATTGCGTAAAATCCATGGTTAATGATATTTGGTTGTAGCTGAGTTATGTCGCCAAGTTTGTTCTAAAGGCGTCAATTTATCTCCTGAATTTTAGTATTGTCTATTGCCTACAATAGACCTGGAACCACAAAAGATTTTTTCCTTCGTCTAGCCAACAATGCTCTGATTTTCAGCCAGCACAGCAATATGCAGCCTTAATAATTCCTGCTAACAATGGACTTTTAAGTCCAATAGTTGCTTAATTAATACGGTTAATATAATGTGATCTTTATCAAAACAGCTAGACCATTAGAATGTAAATTGTTTTTTAATTGTTCATTTTTTTTTGTTTGAGCTGCTTCAGGCCAACAACGCGCGCGATTTTTTCCCATCACAATCGAACGTTTTTTCTTTTAAGTTTATGTTCAGTGTTAAAAAATGCGACATTCAAAAGTTCGCTGCATTATTCTTTTTAATTGTACACCTTTTTGGCAATTCAACACATTTAAAAGACCAACAAAAAGTCAATAAGATTAATCAAAAGTCATAAACTAAGATATGTTGCAGTATCATACCGCCTACAAAATAATTGTTTTTATTCCGAAACAAAACTTGATCGTTTTTAAAAACGGCAAAAGTCAACGTGTATAACTTACAATGCCTTCAATACCGACCGACAAACCTTGTTTTACATATACTCTATTCAATCGCCAGCTTCAGCTCAACAAAATGACAGGAAACTGCTTCTCAACTGGTTTTCCAGTTCTCAGACTCAGGAAATGAAGCTACTATTTTCCAGTGAACTAGTTACATGTCTCTTAGCCTGCGTCTCTTTATATTTGTTTCTAAAACTATTCGTTCGCGTGGGAGAACCCTGCAAGCAAAAATAGTTCGGCTTTAATCTGCATACATCGGTAACTTTTGTCACCTCACTCATATCTGGCCGTCGAAAGACCTAGAAAGGGCTAATTAAACGTGGTTGTCTGAAAGATTAAAGGATTATCGTGTTTGAATTGAGTTCATAATCCAATTCCGCAGTGGTTTTCCGGAATGCAACGCCGTTTGAACAATACAATTGAATATAAAATATTGAAGTGTAGAAAACTGGTTGAGTTCATCATAGCTATTCATATGCTTTGATATTCGTTTGTTGAAACGTTAAAAACTCTTAGTAGTATCGGGTCTTGAGACAGACCGAGCCCGAGAGACCGGTCCTGTTTAATACAATTTTTATGTTTCTCGTTTAAATTTATGTTTAATTTGCGAAACACAAATCAAAGTGCTGCCGCAAAACTTATACTTACGGCTTCGAGTGCGACACAACATTTGTTCATGTTTTAATTGCGAGTTTTAAAGGTTCGCTAGGCTCACATGGATAGTAAGAACTGACAATTTAGTGGTTTTTGCGGCGATAGCAACGCAAACATGTTTTGTCATGTCTCTAGTATATCTTTACCTACGCTCTTATTTACAAGAGGTAATTACGCTTTTCTTTGTTAAGTAAAACACTTTATTATGGATGAAAAGGGTTATTTTGAACGCTTTCTAGTTTTGAATTGATATTTACTTTAAAACCTATCCAACTGGAACTAGTCGCTCCATTGTCCTTTTCGAAATGAATTAAAATTATATTTGTTTTTGAATGGGTTCTCCAACATGCAAATTTTTTATCTTTTGAGCCTTTAATTACCGGAGTGCTCTTAATTCGAAATAAATGGGGTTAATTTTCTTTTTTTTAACTTTTTGCAGAGACAGCTGAAGAGTCAGTCGCGGAGATACATTAAACGGTTACTTTTGGGATTACACAGGCGCACTAAAAATGTTGCACGAGCGTTTTGCTGAGGCCTTCAGTTGATCATTGACTTTTCGTGATGAAAACAAAAAGATATTTCTATTCAAGTGAGTATGGCAAGGAACAATCAGAAAGATAGTACTGCAGAGAAATATGAAATTCCTAATGAACTCTTGACAGCTCACGCTATCGCCTCATACACAACAGCTGACACGAATCTTCTCAAACTTCGTCAAGACATCAGTCGCTTTGACAGAAAGCAGTGCAAAACTTCGTTGGATTCGCTATTTTCTAGAAGGTCTAAAAACCATGATCATTCAAAACAAAAATATGAATTTAACATCAAAGAGACTCAGCGAAGTCATGGCTCGCTGAAAAGCCACAAGGGACTCGTTTCAGGGACCAAAAATGGAAACTGTTGTGATAGCTCGAATAGTTTGAGAGGGGCGATGTTGTCAAATTCCTGCAGTCAACGAACGTGTTTGAAGTCACGCTTGCTTGCCATAAAAAATTCGTTTCGTCGCTTCAAAAAAGATAACAACGGGAATCTGGATGGAGATTGGACGCGAACAATTTCAAAAGAGAAGAACAGTTCTACGTTTGATTCAAAATTTTCACGAAAAATCTCGGATGACAACGTAAACAGGAAAAGGGTCACGTCTATTGAGATTCCGTTACGGCAAGAGTTGATGTGTTGTGACAACATAACTCGTGGGAAAAAGTGCGAAGGAAAAACACCTTTTGTGAAAGGTGCACTTGTTAATGGATGCCTAATAGACGTACGGAAACCTGAGCATAATAAACTAGGAAAAAACAACAAAGCGAACAAAAAACGAACACGAATAAAAATGTTTTTGCAAGGAAATTCTAGTCAGCAGTTGCAAAGTGCAGGCCAGTTGACGGCGCAGGATTTGTGCTTTGAAACAAAACCGAAAAAAGAAAAACTCCGAAGTTCATTTTCAAAACTCTGGAAACCTCAAAGCCTTAACTTCATTGGAAGTATTGTTAAACGTAGCGAATCTTCAAGAAAGAAAGAGAATCAGTTTGTTGAAACTGTTGCAGCTTTGAAACCCCATAAAAGTCTTTCAACAACACTAGCAACTGATTCGAGATTCGTGTCGAAAAGAGACCCCTTCCTTGGGTCGCTTGAGAACTCTTGCCATAGTTCGGACGAGCTCGAAGATCTATACCCTTGGGATTTAAGTCACATTCCTGGAACGAGAGTTAAGTACAGATCATTAAAACGTTCCAGAGCGGCATTAATCTATCCGCAAAGCATTAACCGTTCATTTTCGCTGGACGATGTGAGCACACATTCGGATGAAAACTACTGTCGTCTTGACAACTCAAGAAGTATGGAAGTCTTGGGAGATAATAACCGGGCAAACTCGCCTTACATTTCTATAGATTTTTATAACGACGATGGGAGTATTTCGCACTCATCTACATCCAATCAAGATGTATTCGATGGAGATTCCGAAGATAATAATATTGTCGACGACGACGTTTTTACACAAGCTCAAAGTAGAAACACCAAATATGGCACTCGAAATTTATTTCTGAACAAATGGGAGGTGAACACACGGTCAGTTGAAGGCGGAAACCAAAAACGCAACTTGCATTTACATGAACAATCAGCTCTTACAGGAGTTTCAAGATCTCAAGGTTTTTGTGAGTGTTCTCTGACTGCAAATGGTCAAGTTACGGTTGGTGACGAAATCAAGGGGTCAACAAACTCCTTAGCAAGCGATCAAAACAAATTAACTACAAGTGCGAACAAGGAAAAGCTTAACAAAGTTAAAAGTGCGAAAGATTGTTTTGATAGGGAAACTGATCCAGAAGCTCATGTCATGGGAAACAATCAAGGAAGTTATAATTTAATTCATGTTAATTCCTCTCAAGACCTCCCGGAATTTGCAAGAAATGAAAACTCCAACATTGTCTGTGCAAGTGAGAACAAGAAACCAGTATTTCGTCGTTTGGAACAAGCCGACTGCAGGCAGCGAAGTCAATTCAGTAGTGACGCCGGAATAGAAAAGAATAATCAATGCTATGGAGATAAGGATCTAGAAAAGAACAAAGAAACAAAAAATGAGAGTTTTAGAATAACCCCAAAGTGTAAAACAAAAGAAGAAACTGACTATAAAAAGCAGAGTAATGGCGCTTTGAACTTTTCTAAACCACAAACGGAGCGTAAGAACGCTGTTTCGGAGTTAGACACAACTTTAAAGGTTGATTTTATGAGAAAAACAAATATTATGTCAAGCACAGAGAGTGCTGATAAAATATTTCACCCTACTATTGTTCCTAATGGCTTTGTAAAATCAAACACGAGCGCACCATTTGACAATGAAAGGAACTGTCAGGTGAGAGAGATTAAAGGAGATCAAATTATAAATAGACCGGAACTTCAAAGTTGCGCGTTGAGCAGCAAACAGAATAACATGGCATTAAATTTAGATCTTAAGAGCTGCCGCGATTTTAATGGAGTTAAGGAACGAAATTGCGGGCATTGGTATCTTGGCGTTGAAAACTACTCTAGGGATACGCCCCGGCCTCTTGGGAGCCCACAAAACTGCGTATCTGCTGGCAGTTCTTTGTCACCAGACCAAAACAATCGTCTGCAGCCGCCATTGGTGGGACCAGAAACCGGTAACAGCTGTGACGCTAAGCCAGTTTCATCCCCAGAAGTTCGACAAGTTGTCTCGCAGGAAACCCAAGAAGAAATTTGCTCAACGTGTCATAAAATTAAAGCCACACGTTCGAAACCTATGCAAATTCAAAGACCCCTAGCAAGATACTTGTCACCACCCTTCTCACATGCAGATGATCTTCTAAGTAAGTCAATGCCCAGCCTTAGTTTACGGAGTCAGAGAAGATATAATGCTCTGGCAATCCCACAGGGAACACAATCAGAGAATGCAAGCCCCATTGAAAGTCCGATTGTATCACCACTATCGTCATCTCCTGAGTCAGATAAAGAGAGAGGACTCGGTAAGTCCTGTGGTTACAATGTGTCACATAATATTTCCCCAGCACTGCAAGAGTTCATGTCACAAGGCTGTCGCTCTAGTTCTTGTACTAATCTTGATGAAGCAGGGAGTAGATTGTACCCGGGTGCACCTCCACAAGTCACTCCTCGTATTAAAAGTTTGGGACAGCTAGTATCGATTACAACAGCTTGCAGGAAAATCAAACGGGCAAGACGCAGGGGACGCATGTCTGTACCATGTAGTGATAACGGTTTTACTTCACAGCCAGAATTAGGAAAACGACACTCAATAGGCAATGATACCTGTGTTACCATTCACGATTCTTTATTGGGATCTTGCAAAGACCAAACAAACCCAGATTCCAATAATTCCCCTGGTGTTTCTAGTTTGACTTTGTCATCAGTTGCAACTGAGATTGGTACCAGCATAGTTTCAGTGAAGTCTGAGGTCTGCACAAATAGCTGCCGAGCAGTTCCACTTGGCCGGTCAATAAGTGTCCCAGGACACACTTATAGTGAACTTACAAGTAGCAGTTCGACTCTGTCTGTACCGGATGAAGAGAGTTTGCACCAGAAACAGTGGTTACTGAGTAAAGGGTGTTCTTTTGACCAGAGTTTTCTACTTACTGATGAGAGTGACTCTGATGATATTGATGATGAAAAGGTGAGTCTTTTAATGTGCATATTAACAATAAAATTGTCTTCACACACAATTCTTGACGTTGAAGAATAGTAATGGTTATGTATAAACACATGTTTCAAGGATATCTGTAAGTATTTATATTAATGTAGGTAACATGAAACCCTAATTGAAAAACTTACATGGTAAAAAAGTGCTCAATGCAAGAGCAGAACTGATTTGTAATGATGTTCTAGACAATTTTTTTTAAACTCAAACCTGCTAGTGCAATATTTTGCTTTTCAATTTTAGGGTAATAACAAAATAAAAAATTGTCTTCAAAAAGATGTTGACCACCAGGAAGAACGGTAAAATGGCTGTTTATATATAAACACATGTGTCAAGGAGATGTTTATATTTACAAATATATATTGAAGCGGGTGTAGATGTTAGATAATTTTGTTTCTTTGAACAAATTAGTGTAATATTGTGCCTTTCAATTTTAGGGTAATACATGTTGCTATTTTGTTTACCATATTTCTATTTAATTTTCTATGAACATTGAGAAGTGATTGAAGCTGAAATTAACATGGCTGCAAGATTTATCAACAAGAACACTCGATGGTTTAATAAAAACTTTTAAGGGTTATTTTTGATAAACAGCTTATTACACACATGTGACCTTTGATCCATTAACTGACGCAGATTTAATCTAAACAAAAAACTGCTCTAAAATAAGATATATGATTATCCTTTTAATTATGGTAAGAGGTCATCCATGAAAATTCTGTGTTGCATTGACTGGAGTTAGTGTTAGAGAGTATTATTTTATAGGGGAACTTCAAGGGGAAATTTCAAAAATATATCTCAAAAGTTTTGTTACGTAAAGATGTCATTTTGCTTAGAAACTAAAATTAAGAGTTTTTACAAATTACAAAATGTGTCAATGTTTTTGTTCATGCTTGGAAATGATTTGTTGATAATTGTAAATTAGTACTGATCCGTTGGCAGCCCATGCAAATCAAACTTAATCTAAACAGGTTATTGCCAGATGATCATAATTATGTTTGTATCTTTGGCTATCCCATTAATTGCCTGATGTGTTCAGACAGATTAACTACTAGTAATGACAGTATACATCTATTTATGAAAGATGATAAAATATCTCATCTTCAAAGTTAAAACGTTATATATACTAAAGCTTGGGTATAAGAAACAAGTTTGAGTTATTAACATAAAAATATTTTTGAAGTTATATTTATCTTGTGACAAATGAAATTAGTATTAAAACAATGGCAACTATTCCTCAAGTCTATTCAAAGTGCATCTAAAATGGGTCATTGTATTTATGCAAAGCCTTTTTGTTGTCTGTTTAATTACTAATGAATGATTTAGGCACACACTGGCTAATTTGTGTTTTTCTTTATCCTGCCAATTGTGATCAAGCCAGAAAACTTTATGTAGTCAAGTCAACACAGAAGGGAGTTTTGTAAAGTACTAGTTACTGAAGCCTCAAACTTAATGAACTATGAATTGTACTGATGCAATGCACACAATCTGTGATTAGCATTTCGGATGGAAACCTATTGAGTGTTTTTGTATTCAATTCTTACACTTACTGTATGCATGAGATTGTCTTGGCTATATTACTAGCATTCAAGAGTGTACTGTGCCATTTGTATGTTGAAATACAATTGACTGAGGAAGTTAAGTATATTGACTACCAATCATAGTCTTTGGTAAGTGAAGAAGTTCGTATAAGCCTGAGTATTGTGACAAAGTTTAAAATCTATGGAAGCAACAAGGCATGACCTTTTAAACTCATGATCGGTTTCACTTTCACAGCCCCTTGAAATTTTTTGTAAAAAAATCATTGAACTAACCTTTTAAAAAAATTTAGTGAAAACTTGTTAAGTTTGAGTAATACGTAGCTTACTATTAGATAACTTCAACTGTCAGTCTTGTTTGTTTAGGAATACCACGATTGTTGTATTCTTGTCCAGTGTTTTATTATACCCTTTGATAAGGGATTAAGATCAACATGTTTTCAAACTTTTGTATGTTCATTTCAGTTTGTTAATTAATGTTTTGAACTTTTGCATAACATGCAATTTGCAGTGAAATCTTGTTGTGTCATGAATCTAAAAGTGTAAATGGGAAATGACTCTGTCCTGCATATCACTTTTGTAAACTTAGTAAGCTGCATGACAGTTCTTTACTCAACTACTCTACTCCTCTTGTTTGTAGTTTTGCAAAGTGAACTTACTGTAGCTTCTTCAAAAATTGATACCAGTATGAAACTAGAGTCGAGACCTTCACAATAATCAACAGGCCCCTGTTTCTCCCAATTAACACAGAGATCTTGTCTGTTTAAGAATATTCTAATTCTACATGTATACATTTGCTGTTGTCTGAAGCCAGTGGTTCAGATTTTAGTAGTATGTATGTTTTGTAATCAAAGATTGTGAATTGAGGTTTTAGACAACTGAGATAACCAGCTACTGCTTCCAGGGCTATTGAGTGTTTGGTTAATTTATATGTAATACCCTTAATCTAGGGGGTTGTAAATACAGTCGAACCCCTCAAGATAAACACCCAGATAAAACGGACACATCTATAAAATGGACACCAAAACTTGGTCTCTGCAGTTCATTGTCTAAGTTATTTACTGTATTTTAAGTCTCTATAAGATGGACAACTCTCTAAGACAGACAGTTGTGGCCAATCCCAAAGGTGTTCGATTTAGAAAGGTTTGATTGTATTCCCATTAGCTTAACTCTACAGAAACAGATAACTGCCAAACCAATGTGCTTATTCTGGCTACATAGGCCTACTAAGAATTGAGGGAACTTAGAATTTGATGCAGTGATCTTTGTTTTCAACTAGTACATGGATGCTCCAGAGGCCTTTGCGGAAGCGCTATGGGACCACGTTACAATGGATCCAGAGGAATTGAGCTTCAGTGCAGGGGATATTATCACAATCATTAGTTGGACGGATACTGACTGGTGGTGGGGTCAGGTTGGTGACAGAAAAGGATGGTTTCCTGCACCATTTGTGAGGGTGAGTGAGTTTAAAAAGTCGCAGGACACACATTGTTATCCACGAACTGGTTTCTGTTAACTCTTATTCTGCTAAGAACGGTTTCAACAGAAATTTAAAATGTTCCAACTTTAAAACCACTGCTTAAAAATCTAAAAAGTAATTAATTTTCTTTTGTAGATTCTGAAAATATCCATAACTTCAACAAATTCTGAAGTTTGTAATTTTGTTGAGATTTTATGATTTTGATTTGTAACAACTTAGCAGGATATGGGTATAAGACCTGTCTTAAAAATATGTCAGGTGGACTTTTTTTAATATTCTTCCTCAAAAATACTAAAACTGAATATATGATGGTTATAAAAGTTTTAAAAAACAAATTTGTAACTAGCATTTAACTAAAAGACAAGAACAGACATGTTAGCCCTCAAAAGAAAAGCGATGATGTTGAAACAATAGTGTTGTAATTTTGAACAACTCAGAAAACTTTTGGAACCTCCTGTCTTTTCTTTCTGAAATATGTTTGTACATCAATCATAAGGTTTAAAAATATGTGGTGGAATTTTTGGACTTATTTTTTCCAAAAAATATCAATTGATATGTGTATACTGTGTATAATTGGTTTAAAAGTTTAACAAATGTATCACTCACAAGAAAATGAAAAAGTGATAGTGTATGTTGAAATAATATCATGTCTTAAGAGTTTTATTACTTTAAGTTACTTTAAAACATTTTCAACACTGTGGTCATCTTCAGTTGAAATAATAACTTGTTAATTTTGAGCAACTTAGAAAAGTTTAAAATGGTTACACTTCTTGAGACTTCCTGTCTTCTGTCTATGTTTGTACATCAACAATCAGCTGCATAAGCTACTGTCACAAATTAACTCTTCAGGTAAGAGTATCACAAACACTTGCCTGTGAGGAGGCACCACCTGCCACGCCCCTTAGAAGCAGAAGGGGAACCACCCTTGGATCATTGAGCAATAATGATGTCCGTGCAAGGGTAGTGGAGGAAATCCTAAATACAGAAAAGGATTATGTCAAGAACTTGAAAGATGTTGTAGAGGTATTAACACTGAATGACACTGTTTCAAAATATTACTAAGTAAACATAATTGTTTTTGCTATAAAACTCTCATAGATCCACCAACTCTTTTATAAAATAACAACTGATGGCGTCATTCATGATTTCTATCCAGATTAAGAAAATGGTGCTTGCCAATCAGAGAATGTGTTTTGCTGAATTTATTTTATGTTTTTCTTTTGTGCAGGGTTATCTTTGGCAAGCCAGGAAGCGACCAGACATGTTTAGTGAAAAACAGCTAAATGTCGTCTTTTCTAATGTTGAACACATTTTTGAGTTCCACAAAGAAATACTGGAACAATTGAGGTCTTTTTACAATGCTGTTGACCCATGTGCAAGTGAAGTTGGTGCTGTCTTTCTTGAAAATGTGAATAGATCTAGAAATTAAATTTATTGAGTTTTAATTTTGAAAATAGGTTTTAATACTTGAGAGGTACAACTGCATTGAAACAGGTAGTCCAAAGAAGGGGGGGGGAGGCCCCATTTTGTTTTGGTATGATAATGGTACTTGTCATATATTTGTGTATTTTTGAGGCCAAAATTGGTAATGCAGTATTTTTTTAAGTTTTCAGAGAAAAAATCTAGGCTATTAATTAAGAAAAACTTTTAATTTCTAGGAGTGCAAAAATAAAATGAGCAAGTTTTTTTTCTGCAGTTTTCTCCTGCCTATTTTAAAATCTTCAAGATCGATGCTATGAGGTGTTTTCAGGGGTCAAAAATTTGCACACCTTTTTAAAGCTGTTTACCTTAAATGCTCTAATAAGCCCCTGGGGGCTTATTTATTTTTGGGCCTTCAATACAGGGTGCTCATTAGAGAGGGAGAGAGAGAGGGGGGGGCTTATTCAAAAATTGTCACTAGCCAAAAACAGTTAACATAATATAAAGTCCGGCTACCAAACACATTTAAAAGCAACTAGTAACCTTGCTTTCCTTTGGCATTTTAATCAGCCTTTTTCAAAAACTTTAACAGATAAAACTGTGGACAATATGTAGGTCACCTTGTTTTTTAACTTCATCCTCTTTGTGTTGGGAGAGGGGGGAGGGCTCTAGACAGGGGGCTTATTTGAGAGAGGGGGCTTAATAGAGCATTTACGATATCTATAGTTCCCTACTGTTTTTACCCCTAAGTGTCCCCTCCCATCCCCTGGCAGATTGTGTTTAATTAATTCACTGCATCCGATTACAAAGGAAAATAAATGAATCACACAGATTTGAAATTCATGCTTGTTTTGTTTCTTCAGAAACATGGCTTTGATATTTACTCTGAGTACTGTAATAACCATCCCCATGCCGTTGCTGAGCTGAAGACTATGTTTGAAAACAACAAGTACAAGCATTTCTTTGAGGTAAGGTCTTTGTGCAGCAAGTCAGGCGTGTGGGTTGTAGCACTTTAGTTTCAGGAAGTTAAAAAAAGTTTATGTAAGAGACATTCAAAATGTGTTTAGTAGCGTTTTGAAATGTACACAGCTGCGTAATACGCATACCAGTTGCAAGGAGAGTGTTTCCTAGGGTAATTTTCCAGGCATCTCTTCTGCAGTACACTTGTACCAGTCAGCGAAAATTTACAGTTTCAAAAGTAAAGCATAAATGACTAAATAAAACAGTTGTTTTAAGTTTATTCTTGAATCTTCCGTATTACTTATAAACATGAAATTAAAGTGGCCTTTGTGTGATGACAATATCATACTAGTCTACACCCATTTAAATCGCCATACATTTTCTATATATTGCCATATCTACATTATACCCTGCTATCAGACATTTGCCATGAACAAATGAGATGCCCACCACCTACTCTGTTGTCCTGTTTATTGTGATAATGCAGTTTAGCTTTTAAATATTTTATACTCATTCAGAAGTAAAATGATTATATGTTAAATTAATTTTGCAATTAAGTTTAGAGTGCTTTGCCATTTTTAACATATATTGTGTTAGTTTTGAACCAATTTGTAGGCACTCAGCCATGAAGAGGAAAGGAAGTTAAAATAAAAAAAACAAGCAAACATAATTTTAAAGTGAGTTCATTATGGATTGTTTCTGGGCTTGAACCCAAGAAAACATTTAAATCAGCCAAGTTGACCAAAATTCTCTTTAATGTTTATGCAAGAATAGGTAAAATTAATTCATATATAATACAATAAATTATAACAATATATATAAATTATAATATGATGATGTTAAATTACTGTTAATTAAATAATCATCAGAACTTATTTTGAAATGTTTTCCAAGGATAAAGCAGATTTTTTCTTCATTTCTTTTCTCTCTCTCTCTAAATCTCTGCCTTCATTTGTTATTTTTCAGGCGTGCAGACTGCTTCAAGAGATGATGGAAATTTCTCTTGACGGGTTTTTGTTGACTCCTGTGCAAAAGATTTGCAAATACCCCTTACAATTGGCTGTAAGTATTTTTCAACGCTTTCAGTCTCAGTTATGTTGGTAAATTCTCCCAACTAGAGCTTTTACTATCATTGAACAAGTTAGGGTGAATTTTACCTTTCAACTTCGTTAGTTCGTCTTAATTTATTGGTTTCTTGTTCTTATATAATTACCAAAATATCTTATTTTGTCTGTGTTACGTAAAAAAGTTAGATTTGGGAAAAAATATGCACAGCTCGGCCAAGTTTCGCCCTTATTCTTCCGGACTTTAATGTTAAGAAAATTTTGACAGTCAGATACAAACCTTTCTCTCATGCTTTACGGTTTTAAAAGGGCCCTGGCAGCACAAGAAGGATTTTCGTGTGAATTTGCGTGCTTGTTTTAAAACTGTGTCCTGTAAACCGTCCGACATCATTCTTTTCGTCCTCCTTGTGGGACTGAAAGCGAGGTTCGCACTAGTTTCCAGTTTACTGGTTACTGAAGTCTGCACGGTTGAGATGAAAAGTAAAACTCTCCCAAATTTGTTTAATGAATTTGACAAACTATTGGGTTTGTTTATCAAAAACTTTGCGTATATTTGTTGTGTATCTCCTTTGTTTGTTTTTTTTTTATCTTATGTGGGTTGTTATTGGCGGTTTAGGAACTGTTAAAGTACACTGACCCTTATCACAACGACTACATTCCGGTTAAAAAGGCCCTTGACACGATGAAGAGTGTGGCAGCAAGAATTAACGAGCGAAAAAGGAAAGTCGAATGCATCAACAAGATTGCTAAGTGGCAAAGTGGTATTGAGGGATGGGAGGTGAGTTCAGTTGGTTGGTACGTGATATTTTATATAAGAACGAGGCTCAGATTGGCCAAAATTTAAGGCTGACAATTTAGGAAGAAGAGGCTCGGCCTGGATAGCTAATTTTGTTTTATAAATTTAACTGAACTTCGATCAACTGATTTGCAATTATTTTTTCTTTTATATCAGTCATTGCTTCAAATAATACGCTCTACCATATTTCGGGCTTTCCCTTACAGTTTGTTTAACAACGCATATTGCAATACCACGATAAATTCGCTGGCAACGTTAGAGGTATTTTGCCTCTTGTGTTTTTTTAGCCAAATCCCACCTCCCAAGTTATATTTTTTTACCATTCGTCTAACCAGGTTTAAAATAAAGCAGTCTTGACGCCTTGCAAATAGAAATCCTCAAAGCGCGCGCGATTTGTTTCTCCCGCCACAATTCACAGAATTCTGCGCCTCAGCCGATTTGAGCGGGAAAACTAAGCAGTTTGGTTTATGAGAAGAGCAAGTTTGATTTGGAGCAATTTTAATAACTCGTGTGTCCCACTTGCTAATTGAATGTTATATTAAGCTGTACTGAAACATTGCGAGCAATGTATTTCCTGTCGGGGTATAGCTACTTCGTGGTCTTTTTGGAAAACCCGCTTTTTTTTTATGTCATTGGAGTAAACCGAGACAGCGTACAAATTCCTGATATTTTTGTCATACCGTGTCTGGGAAGTCGTTAAGACTACCGTTTTTATTCGAATTAGCGCTCACCTCGAATAAGCGCCCACCCAAAACTGAGTGAAAAAAAATAACTTAACGCCCATCCCTTCCAGAGAATTCATTTATTGACTGTGCAGTATAGAGGATCGAGTTTTTCAGTAACCATTGTGTGAACAGTGAAACGTTTAAAAGTTGTGTTACGCTGTTTCGTTACGGTTGACGTTATCGTGAAAATTAATTAGCGCCCAGCCTCGAAAAAGCGCCCGCCAAAAAAGGACCAAAATTTTAATAAGTCGGCTTTGGTGCTAATTCGAATAAATACGGTAATTAATCTTGCTTAGAGCAAGTTGTGAGTCTAGAAGTTGTTAAAACTAAACTACCCTTAACTTAGGTGTTTAATGTTTAAGTATTTCGAGGCTGAAAGGAAACTCGTAATTCGTCAGGGTGAAGATGTGTTACAGAGGAGTTCGGAGCTGATCCATTCTGGAGACGTCAACAAGATATCAAAAGGCAATTGCCAGGAGAGAACATTTTTTCTATTTGACCATCAGATCATCTACTGCAAGAAGGTATATTTAAAGTTTTCATAAACAAGTTTCCAATTATTTTATTCTTTCTTCGCCCTGAAAGTCTGGTTCACACTTGTGAAATAAGCACAAGCAAAAGCACAAGAAAATCCAAGTGTGAACATGTGTGAAATATGCACAAGAACAAGCATAAGAAAAAGAAACATTTTTCTTTCTCTTGTGCTTATGCTTATGCTTGTGTCGTTTGTTTCACCAGTGTGAACATCCGGGAAACAAGCATAAGCACATAAGCATGTCGTCACCAATCCACTTTACACATGCGTGTTTTTCATTTTCTTGTGCTTGTGCGCGTCAAATATCTGAAAAAATGAGTTGGAACCAAACCATTTAGAAAAAATGTTTTTTCAAAGGTGAGAGATGATGCAGTTATGCACAGAAGATCAATATAACCGAATTGACGGAGTATCCAGTATCCTATTCTTTACGCTCCCTTTACTCTTTAGGACATGCTCAAGAAGGACGGGCTGACGTACAAAGGCCGAGTACACATGGATTCCTGTGATGTGGTGTGGTTGAAGGACGGTGAAGGTAACGTCTGGTACTCTTGCATTAGACTCAAGGGTGGGGTGAGGTTTAGCTTTGGGATTAAGGAAGGGGTAGGTGGGTCATAAGCTTTACAGTCAAGGGTGGGGTAAGATTTAGCTATAGGATTAAGGAAGGGAGAAGGGGTAGGTGGGCCATAAGCATTAGAGTCAGGGGTGGGGTGAGGTTTAGCTTTATGTTTAAGGGAGGGGGTAGGGGTAGGTGGGTCATTAGCACTAGAGTCAGGGGTAGGGTGAGGTTTAGCTATAGGTTTAAGGTAGGGGTAGGTGGGTCATTAGCATTAGAGTCAGGGGTGGGGTGAGGTTTAGCTTTAAGATTAAGGAAGGGGGAAGGAGTAGGTGGGTCATTAACATTAGAGTCAGGGGGTGAAATTTAGCTCTAGGTTTAGGGAAGAGGGTAGGGGTAGGTGGGTCATTAGCATGAGAATCAAGGGGTGGGGTGAGGTTTAGGTTTAGGTTTAAGGAAGGGGTTAGGGGTAGGTGGATCACTTAGAGATGAGGGTGGGGTGAGGCAGAGCCTTAAGCTTAGGGAACAGTTAGGTGGATGAAGATGTCAGTTCTAGGCTAATACTTACTTTCAATTTAGAGCAACACAACGGTTCTCCACTGCACAACGCGTGGAAGATGTACAATGAGACAAAAGAGAAATGGTACATCGTGTACACCAAGAAAGCAGAACAGAAGGACAGGTGGTTTAAAGCTTTTCAAGAGGAGCGAGCAAGAGTAAAGGAAGACGCCAACTCTGGTGAGTTTGTTGATTCCAAAGTATTTGTTAACATCTAAATTCTCCTTACAATAACAATAAAAGAAAAGCTGATTAGTAATGAGAATGTAAAATTTGATCGACCACCAAAGACTCAAGAAGATTGACGTTTGAATTCTGTAAATATCGGTTCTATCCCTCGTGAACGGCGCTCGTCACACGTGTAATGACTGACATTTTTACCACGTTTGTTAAATTTTTGGAATATTTAGAGCACATGTATCATCGGAGCTTGTATCACAAAGGAAAAAGCATCCTTAACCTGTCTGCCTAAACTGTTTTTTCATTATTCCATAAACTACTTTTAATTGCAGGTATAGTAATATCACAAGACACCAGACAAGCCGCCATGCAAGCAGTTCAGTCGTCCGTCAAAGGAAGAAAACCTTCCGGTGCGTAGAAAAACAAATACACATTTTTGGCTAGGAAGAGAATTACAACCAAGTTAATATAATATAACATCTTTTATCACACATTTTTGGCGGGCCTCGGGTTTTACAAAGATCCTGTGGCCCTAACAAAAAAGAGAAATAAACACTGCGAAAAAAGGAGATAGAATAACTTGTAACCTGAAAACAGTGTTTGCAAAACCTGCCACCTGTCAAAACAGTGGAATAAACACGCCGCGTATGATTGTGAAAGTGCCTTGTTTACACAATGTAGGGTAACTTGCGTTCACTGTTTCCCTCATAGTCAAGAAAGACAAACTATCGCGGACACTCACCTCTCCGGGCAGTGGAAGCAACGTCAAAAGGTCCGCATCACCCAGTATCCCACTACCCGCCCCAGTCTCCAGCGCGGATCTCAAGGAGCAAGTCAGTCCTAAAGACAAAGACAAAGACGTCACTGGCTTTCTTCAGAGGACGTCGCAACTTAGAAGAAGTTTTGGCCTGAGAGGATCCAAACGCAACAAGGATAAGGAAAAGCGGCTCAGCTCAGTTTTTTGACCAAAGGAGATTTTAGATCGACTTGACAATATTAAGATGTGCGCCGAACGGTGTTTAAGCATTTGGTTAATGGTGGACAAAGTTGAAAAACCTGCGTTAACTGCATGGCTAAGAATTACTGCTCAGTTCTGCTTCAGTAACTGACAATTTGGGTTTGCACTTCACTCGTTTATTTTTCCTCTCGTCTACTTCGCCAACCTCTAAAAAGTTACGTGCGTCAGACATTTATGAACTCGAATGTAAATTGGCAGAACACAACACCAAAAGTTATCATTCTTCGAAATGAAAGAAAAGTTGGTAAAATTTTACTGGCTAAGGGTATATTTGGTTAATCCTATCTGAAACAGAATTTTTACCTTGTGCCTGAATTTGAGTTAGGTGTGAACTTTCCCATTCATCATACTTTGCACGCGCAGTACGACGAACGGGAAAAACTCGTACTCATATCCGTTGTCGAATCCAGAGGTCTTTTCATCTTCATTAATTCTCTCGTTTGATAAATTCTCATTTTCTCAGGACCAAATGTTTTATATTTACCTTTGTTATGTAAAGAGAAAGTAGATGCTGATGACTACCTGGGACCGAAAGGGTTACTGTTAAAGACAAACTACCATATATTTTTTTGGTTGTATAGTTAAACGTCATAACCGTACACTTCACACAACACAAGTCAAAGCAGGCGAACAGTTGGACGAAAGCCTACATTAATGGTGGACAGCGAGAGTCGTTTGTTAGATCGAATTATAGTTTTTGCTCAACAAAATGCTAAATAACCGATTATCTAAAGTTATGGTTTTGTTTTTTAAAAAAGGCAAAAGTATGAATATTTCCATTTTCCAAGCAAATATTTGCTTGCTGGTGAAAAAAGCGACAATGTATAAAATATGGGAAAAATGAATTTTGAATCATCATAAACAGTTTATTATTCAGATTCAAAGAGTATCAATGATGTAGTTTGAATAATATTTATTGCGTGTAACATGTCTACCAGTTTTTAAAAAATAAAATAAAATAAAACTAAAACTAAGCGCACCTAAAATAAAGTCTTCAGTTGTAACCCTATGTTAAAAAACAATCGAATCTATTTCTGGTTCACCCAATTCTGATCCTGCCACGCTCGTGATTAGTTATGGGTTTCTGGCTCTAACGACCTCGGCTCCAGTAATGAACCAACACTGAAACTCAATGAGTTTTAAGGCCCTGTTACACGAGGCAATTTTTTCAGCAACTTGCAACGCAACGCCGTAGCGTTGCAAGTTGCGGAGAAAA
>JAOBAT010059376.1:6322-26038 GCA_026413305.1 Hydrozoanthus tunicans | reverse complement strand
ATTTGCTCCTGAAATTCAGCTTTTTTGAAAAAAGGTGTTGGGTGGCGGCTAATACCCCCCCCCCCAAAAAAAAAAAAATTGGGTCCCTAGGGTGGACCGTTGTTTTGACGTCTTCCCTTATCATCTTCTCGCGCACTAATTTTTGCCAGCGCATGGACTTTTTAAAAAATGAAAATAAAAAACGTATGAGGAAATTATAGAGAAATTTTTTACCTTAAGAAATTCACGACTATAACGATACTAAAGGTTTCAACTGCGTGCAAAACAACAAAAAAAAATTAGCTTTTGCAAAAAAGTTTCGCAACGTTCCTAGACTTTGTTTAAATACAAAATTTTGCAAAGAACCAAGAAGCTTTTTAAAAAGCGGTTTCCGGTTACAGTATTAATAGAAAACACAATAAACATTTTACACAAAAACTCTTTTAGTTTTGCAAATGGTTTTAATCACTTATAAATGCCAGTGCCTGACAGACCAAACTTGCTTTCATTAATGCACACTAGTTTTAACTTCACATAATAAAATCTAAGAAGTAGGCTTAGCTTAAACTCGTGTTCAGTAAATAGATATCCGCTTTTCAGAGATATTTTAATCTTCACATATAAACAAAGAGCTTGATGTAAAGGCGTTAAGCAAATTATTAAGATGCATTTCAGCTGCTTAAAGTTAGTATTTAATGACATGAGTTAGCAATTAAGACATAAAAATAATCAATAGTTTTATGTGACAAAGGGCCCTATCGGTGTTTTGTTATTTCAAATTTTAGTCCATGTTTATTGTCACACAGCCCAATGAAATAAGGTTCACTGAAAGGCGAAGCAAAAAAAAGGCCATGACATTCTAGTTTTAATTAAGGTTTCACCAAAATTTTCTTGTCGAGTTTGTGGCGTACGCTTAAAATTTGATATCACATCAATTGAGCCATTTGTTCAATTTGGCAGAAAAAGGCAAGTTGCCAAAAGGTTGGGAACTTGCTAGCTTTTTCTATTCTTCTTTATAACACTTAGTTTTACTTAACCTAGAAAAACAATATTTCTAACATTTAATTGTTATTACGGATGGAGTTTAATTTGTATGGTTTCAAAGCTTAATAATTTGCATTTGTTTTGCCGCGAAATCAGCTGTTCACACAAGTTTTTAATGCAAGAAATACTTTCTATCCTCTTGAACGAACCAATTGACGCAGACCCCAAGTTTGAAAAAACGTAAAGCAAATTTTATAACAAAGTGTAACTTGACCTTACCTTTAACATTAATGTTTTCGGGGTTTAATTAGTTGAGTGCGTTTTTTCGATGTGTTAATAACTCCATAATCCTTAAAACGAGGCTGTCAGACAACATCGAGTCGGCTTTTGCGCCGCGCTGTTGGTTACACTCACTTCAAACCTCGCGGATTTAATCAAAGATGGCTTGGTTTCAGATCACAGCTCAAAACTACACTGCTGACTGCAACCCGAACCTCTCGTCTTTGCAAACAATCATATTTTGCTGTTTGCAAGTTATTTCGGGATGGTGTTCGCTCATGGGTAATCTACTTGTCCTGCTGGCGATAGGAAGCTCGCGTCAACTTCAAACAGCATCAAATATCTTTATCGCCTCGCTCGCAGCTGCTGACTTTCTCGTCGGCTTCATCCTTTGTCCTCTTTACTTGGCAATTGCTTTTCTGAGAGTGAATTTTTCCTACCACGTGTTGTACAGAGTGGAAAACGTATTTTGGATCCAAACATTAGCTGCTACGGCCTTCAATCTATGCGCGATCTCCTTGGACCGCTATTGTGCTGTGAGGGTGGCCCTTCGTTACCACGAACTAGTTACTACAACAAGGGCGAAAATTGTTGTGTTCTGCATCTGGCTGGTTTCGTTTGTACTTGCGGCTCCTATTCTCATCTTGAGCAATTATAGCACTGAAGAGAAAGAAGAACTGTTTTTTATAACACAGGTAAAAATATTTTTTAATTATTATTGACCGGTTATTTCCGCCTGTTCTTTTTGTTTCTCCCTGCAAACTAAATGAATTGGTCGAAAATCAAAGAAAAATTTTTAGCAACAGCAACAATAAATAACAACAACAGGAAAAGCAAAACAATGGCAAAGAGAAGACAAAAAAGGAAGTTATGAGAGAGTTTCTTGACGGAATCTTCCAAATTTTAGTGCAGGTGTTGTTGTTAATATTATGTCTGATTATATTTGAGAAAACGGGAAAACATGTTGCAACTTGCGCTGTATAAGGCCTCGTCTACTCGTATCCGTTTTCAATTGAAAACGCAATATTTTATACCCGTTTTCGAAAAAAAAATTCGTATCAGTTTGTATCTTTTTCGCCTGTCCACACGTAAATTTGAAAATAATAAACTTCTTGACTACACATGCGCGTATGGCTACAACAATCCCGCGGAATGACAGTTTTGTTTTTTAAAACTTCTGTTGAACTCATTTCAGTTTAGTATTTTTATCTCATTAAACTGTGGAAAACGGAAGACATCGGTGTTTGAAAACAGGTTTATTATGGACGGCAAATGTGAAATGAACTCAAGTGGAAAAGGGATGCATGTATGAAAAAACCTGAAAAAACTGGTCTAAAGCCGTGGCGACACGGTGCAACATTGCATACAACGTTGCGCGCAATTGAAACCCTTCGTGTAGCCACTCGGTGAAACCATTGCATACAATGTTGCATTCTAGGCATGCAATATTACACCGTGACAGGTTCGTTTGGATTTTGCACGATAGATTCATAGAACAGTGACTCAAATTACATTCAATCCTTGAAGACTTGAAATGGAATATATAAACCACTAAATCCATGTGCACGAATATAGTCAATCCCGGCTCACAGGAGTTTGAGAATCATGGCAGAAAAATGCAGATTCGTGCGTTTTACAGCAGTTAATTAGCATCTGCGAAGCAAAATTTAGTTATCAACATACTTTCAACTGCTAGCAAAAATGTATGTGTCTTTCTCACTCAATTACTACCAACCGCCACTGTCATGTCTTTAAAACGAGTTATTACAGAATGCCGCCTTCTGCAATAATCAATTCGCATAGCTAAAACATGCAATTAAATGCTGGAAATATAAGTCCGATTATTGCGCGAAGTGGACTGAAACTGGTAGTGTGACGTTAAGTTTTCGAAAGTTTCGCATTTCAGATACGTGTGGACGGATCGAAGCCGTAGATACGTGTGGAAGGGGCATAATGCTAAGGTTTCTGTTCAGTGTAGCTTAATATTAATCATAACGGGTATACTGTTCAAATTAAATGATAATGGTCCTTTAAAGTATTCAGGTTCAACTGAATTGAAGGCTGGTGCCTATATTAAAATATATATTTGCGTTAGAACCTCATTTAAAAATACACGATAACTACAAGATACAAAAGGCTGCTTGATACAGCTTAATATATATCGTAGTAACAGCGATATTCTTTACATTTTTATGTAACAGACGTAAAACTTTCAGTTACAAGAAATTACAAAACCTCACATAATTTTCTACCGGATCGATTGATACTGATAAACGTCTTGCTTGATTCTGGTCTGGCAAAAATTCACTGACTGCCGCCTAATATAAGGACACATGTCATAATCTCACCAGGAGAGGAAAATTTTTCACAGCTCTGTTACTTTGGGATGTTAAATTTTTCTCTAATTATGTTTATTGTCGCCAATGCGGCTAATTAAGACTGTTTAATTTTTAGACGGAGTAAACACTTTATAATTTAGCTGCTACCAGCATTTGTCTGCCCAATAAGGCCACAAATATATTTCATTTTTTGCCTTTTTCATCGACTAACTAATCTCTGTCAAAGTAGAACAACGACAAAACATTGTAAAAAAAGACTTTATTACTGAGAACCGGTATCGTTCGGCTGAGACTTTTGGGCGATTTCAGCCTCAAAATGTTCTTAAATTGGCCTGACATTTCCAAACAGTGGATTACTTTGCCCGAAACAATAAAAGACGCTAAGAAATACGTATTTGCATTTCTTATCGCGATACGAGATGAATACAGAGTTTAGCGAATACTTCATGGAAAGTACACACGTACAGTTTTTACAGTCATATTAATTTCAAGGGGTATATCACCAAAAACGGAGCTTTTCGAACGAAAAACGCTTTCCATGCAAAGTGAAGATGGTTAAAAACGAACGCGCGCCATCTTAGTGTGGAGGGGCAAAAACGATGGTTTTCGAAATCGCTCATCAGGTAGACAAAAAGAAAGTAGGAGGGCAAAGAAATTAATGACAATCGAGGGTTAACTGAATAACAACTCTAAAACAAGTTTATATTCTACCGCAGGTTGTGACAGTAGGGGTGCCTCTGCTGGTAATTACCTACTGCTACTTTCACATCTTCAATGCCGCTCGCAAACAGGGGGAGTCGACAGCTCGCGTCAACACACCCTCCTCGATTCACTTGCAGCAAGTAAGAGAAAAAGCCAAGCAACGCAAAACAACCATCACAATTGGTATCATTATTGGCGTATTTGTTTTATTCTTTACTCCAAACTTTGTCTACTCAGTCTTGGTGTTCATGGCTGAAGATTTTTGTGAGAAGATGCAGTATGCCCGTAATTGGTACTGGGCGCTTTTTATTGTCTTTCTTTCATCGGCTGCCAATCCCTGGATCTACGCGATACGACTGAGAGATTTCCGATACGCGATGAGGGCCATCTTGAACAAAGCACTTTGCTGCAACTCGAATCAAGGGGTCGACAGGTCAGCTCGGCTACAGGGAAGAAGCCCGGTTGAAAAGAGAGAAAAAAGTGTTTGATTACATGCATAAGTTGGTTACAATTGTTGTTCATCGTTTTTTGGATACATCGGAAAGGAACGACGCCTAAAAAGTTTGTTGGAATCCTCCACTGTATAACAACATTGGCCTTAAAGAACACTTTTATTAAATCTGTAACAGCAGCTAGCTCAAATTTGCTAATCCTGTACAAAAGTTTATAGCCAAGAAATCCCACCGTTTTAGTTTGCCGCGCGCCGCCATTTTGCAATTTAACGTGTTTTGGTTGCTGTGCCAGTCTCCACTCTCGATGAAAACAACAGCAACGAACGAGAAGAGTCTGGCACTGCAAACATAACACGCCATCTTTAAAAATGGCGGCACGCAGGAAATTCAAACCGTAGAAATATTAATGATCAAACTAAACTGCTTAGCGTTTGAATCTGATATTGCATGACACAGACTTGACAAATGTTTTATTTGAGACCAAGGATGTTCTACAGCGGATAATCCCTTTTATCATAAACACTACACCATAATCGTGAAACAGTTTCATTTTTTGATAGTAAATGAAGGCATTAGCTTAATACCGTTCTACTGGTAGGCATGCGTCGTGAAAGGCTGCTGATAAGAATTAAGATATACGAAATTTATCGCCAGAGCAATTCGAAATTCGCGCGTGTTTCGCAAGACCAAATTAGACAAATAACGTCGATCGAGGCCCGCATTTTTTTTTTGTTATATTATTCGGTAGAACTTCGCTTCAGGAATTAAAATTCATTGTTGTGACACTAATAAAATTAAAATCAGCCGAATACCGTCATGGCAAGGCTCAGAAGCAAGAATGAGGTATTCACAACTGTAGATTGTTTGCTTTATTTTGAAATTGCGAAACTAATCTATATGCAATTAAAACGCCACAGCTTGCAGAGAGCACGGACCTTTAAAAGATGTTAACTTGACGGCGGACGATTGGAAACTGAACGTGTGAAACCCCTGGGCTCAGCCCTTTTATACTGGAACCTCGTGATAAAAGTAGCATGAAGCAACCTCGTTCCCAGGCCGATCTCATCTCTGTGAAAATATTGTAAATATATAACAGTAAAAGAACGCGTACGTAGGTTGAGCCTACAGCAAATTTAAAATTACATTGTAATTTGTACGCGAAACTAGTGAAAGGAAATTCAAACAAAGTCTTTGTCTCAAGTTGTACTTGTTTCTTATAAACTCAGAGAAAAGAAACTGAGAAGGTTGGCGGTAAATTACTCATGGTATTAGAAGACCGTGAGAGGCTTGAACGAGATCAAGAAATGACGTAATCCCTCACGGACCTCTAGCTGACTCGTACCCAGGCCGAGTAGGGGACCTATAGAAACACCCATAGTTCCTAGCACTGTCAAAAATTGACCATTAAAACCCAAAGAGAAAATCTGTTAACCTGTCAAGTCTGACACACACAGTGGTGTTTCTATTAAGGGAGTAAGGTTTGCAATGCATTGTGGTTAACTGTACAGCAGTAATCTTTTTGGAATGGTACGTACGGTGGCGATTCGTCTTTTCGTGTTTCGACATCCATTCCGCTACTAGATAGATAGATGGATAGATAGAGCTATGGTTTACTTCAAATTAAGAATAGCAGCCTAAGAGTTAAAATACACTTAAATTTAACAATTTCAAGAATGATGCTAGTTATAAACGGTTATGTAAAAAGGTGCTATTTAATAGATTGAATATGAAAAATAATTGAAATCGAGTTTTATGAAATAACATCTAATAAACTAGAAATATGAAAAATTAATTTAAAATCGAATTAAAATTTTTGAAAGTATTCTGATTTCTTTTTGTTTTGAACCTTCTGTTTGAAAAGATCGACTTAATCTCAAATTAAAGATCGAATTTCTTTTCTCTGGTAACAGACCACGAAGTTTGTGAGGACATAATGTCATTAAACAAACGCTTGGTTAAGTTATTACGTCTCTCATAGAGTGTTACTAAGCCCTCATATTTCAGAGTTCCTGCATAATTAAGTCTTGGCTAGACCACGGGCATGCAACTCAGAGTTCATTATGGAATATAACCCTTTAACCCCTAAGGCTTCAATTGGTCAACATCTAAATTCTCCTTATATTAACAATAGAAAACAAACTGATTAGTGTTGAGAATATGAAATTTGGTCATCCACAAAAACCTTGGAAGATTAATTTTCAAATTCTCCCAAACTACTCATAGAAATATTAATTAGGAACATAAGTTTTGAGAACTTACAAGCTAATCATTTGGCACTCTTTGGGGTTAAAGGGATAACAAATCGATTAGTAGAAAAATGGGAGGACCTCGCTCAGCAACCTGAAAATTATCTTCTTCCCCAGGCTCTTTCTTCCCTCTGATAAAAGGGCCCGGGTACCAGATTCCTGCAAATGACCAAATGCTGTTAAGTTGCATGTTGCTTTGTTGTCTAAAGATATCAGGCTACACGGTTCAACATTTCCGAGCGCAACGGAAGAACTATTGACACCGTCTAGCCACCTCTGAAATTGCTGCATGCAACGTTGCGCGGAGTTCGTAGAATTTAATAGGTCTTTGTAGATTATGCTTGTAATAGTAGCATATCATGCTAGTAGCATTGCTTTTTTTTCCTTTTTTTAAATTATGCTCTTTGAAAAATTGCAAATAAGTCCGAAAAATAGATTTTTAATTACAAGCCGTTGGTCTACAAAAAAGAAACAACAAATCCAAAATGAAATTCAAATAAACATACACGTGGTTCGTGTACACTAGTACTGTAACTGGGACCAACATGGCCTACAAAGTGACTTCCGGTTCCGGTATGGTGCACCCCAGACCCGGGCTCAGACCGTTTCAGACGCCGCTCAGTGGTTCACATTGAACTACAAATGCTACTACTTGAACCAAAATTTAAAACATCGAAAAACGTCACCAAGCACTTGGGAATAGAGATATATATGAACAATGATCAAAATGATCCAAATATTATATATCAAATTATCAAAATATGCGAATTATGCTAGCATCGCTACTTGGCAGAAATTATGCTAGTTTGCTCTTGAAAATTATGCCAAAATTTATGCTAGCATAATCTATAAAGGTCTACGTAGAAAGCGACCCTACTCCCGCTTTATTGCAAGCAACGCTTTTCTATTTCACCGTGTGGCACGAAAAAGTTCAAACACGTGTAGTGTCGCATGCGACGTGTGGCCCCTATCTTAACCCTGAAGAAGAAAAAGGCTGATGACATACCATCGCAAAATATATATACTGTCAGCAATTTCAACTCTAAATCTATTTTCTTTATTTTGTATTCAGCACGGCACACGAGCCGTACTACAATTTTTTTTAAATTTTTGACTCCTTCTCTCCCTTGCGAAGGCACTCTTTCTTGCTTGTTTATCTTTTTAAATTTGAAAAACCACAAATCTTGCAACTTCTTGTAATATTTAAAAACAACTCGGACTAGTTTCGCAACAAGAGACTTTGACTCGTAAATTGGCCTTTTAGTTACACGCTTTTAAAATCACAAACACTGACCGAACAAGATCTACTAGTCATTATAGCCTATTTTTTTATCTAAGAAAAATGAAACGAATATATTTTTTCCACCATTTCCTCATCTGCTTTTTGTAAAAACTATGAAGTTTCTTTTTTTTTGGTATTGCGAGAACTTTTCAGTTTTCGCTGGTGCGATTTTAACTTATTAATTATTTCTGATGAAAATAAAAACAGTGTCCGGTAGGTTTAGTCCCCCTTACCGGGAGAAGGATGAAGGGAGTATGGGCACGACGCTTTTCTCGTTTTTCCAAACATGCAGGTTTTCAATTCAAAACGATGTATATTTTACTCGAGTTCAATTATGCATTGTTGGTACAAATTAACAATATTGCAAACGTTAACGGGGTATGAGCGATCAAGGGAGCTGACATTGGCTTGAAGATTTTTTTCAGGAACAGATTAAGTCCCATTGGCGAATGTTTGCATTATGGATTAAAATATTCTCAGTGTTGAATATAATTCAAACATTGTTCATCTTGCTATGTTTGTGTTCGTCTGACTACCAAGTGTGTATCAATGTTCTGTCGAACAGGTATATTTTTCTGTGAAACACAAACATTCAGCGAACCTCAAAATATCTGTTTACTGAGACTGGTGTGTTTGACAGGTTAATCATGGTGGCAAAACTACTCATGGAATGCTACGAATTTAGTTCTTTTAAGATTTAATTCTACTAACGTTTCATTAAAGAATTCTATTCCATTAACTGTAAGAAATAAAGTTTTATATCTCTTGCCCCCGAATAAAATGTGTTCAAAATAGGAACTAGTTAGAATTTGAAGTCGCACCGTTGCTACGGTCGGAAAAGCGCGGAAACATACCCCTGCGGTAGCCAATCAGATTTGGAGTCGGTGATGTAATGGCAGAAGGCGAAAAGGTGACTTAATGTTAAAAGTTTGCAGAGTTGTCATAGCGGCTTGATCGCTCGCCCTTGTTGTTTCCCAATACTTCAGACATCAAGGCAACAGTAAAGAATTTACACAAAATGGGCGACCACTTGTTGCCGAGCACCGAAAGTATTGAGATGTCTTTTTATGAGCAAGGAAACTGCGCCAGCAATATTTTAGGTAGATACGACAAAGACTCGCTGAAACTAAACCTCCAGTCGTACCGGCAAACGCCTGTTGAACAAGCTCATGAACGCTACAGATTTCACCCCAACCGGACAGCTCTGTTTACCAACTCCCCTGATTTTGGCCTAATGCGGATGGTGTCACCCGAGCTAGAAAAATTTATTTCTAATAATACTGGACTAACACCAAAAGGTAATGTAGGCTCGGTTAACTCGCCCGAACTGTCACTTTTTAACCTCGTATCTCCAGAGTTTGAAAAAGTGCTGGCGAGTGTACAAAAAACGCCAACTCCGACGCGTGTGTCGCGGGAATGTAGCAGCGTCAGTCAGCAACGAGAAGCCTATGTTCAAGGATTTGTGGAAGCCCTACAGAATATCGATAACAAGCAGCACTCGGGAGATTTAGAGCACGAGAAAAGGGATATTATGAGGGGATCTCAGTCGACCGCTACCCTGTCACATACACAAGGCTACGACAGTGAATGGACACAGCAAATACACTCTCAGTCTCAAAGTCAAACTCATTATCACGTTCCCATGATTGAAAATCTATGCGAAGGACCAAACAACCCGTGTGGAGGGGGGACGTTAGAACATGCGCCTTCTATGAGTCAGCTTGTGTTGAATCCGGCACAAGAACAACACGGTTTTAAGATCGATGAATCGATCAATCAAGAGACACAACCAGTAGCAGCACAACCCATCTCCTCTCATTTCCTCCCTATGCCTCCGATAGATTTAGAAGTTCAAGAAATTGTAAAACGGGAACGGAAAAAACAGAAAAATCGCGTCGCTGCTTCGAAATGCCGCAAGAAGAAACTTGAGCGAGAGGCGCAACTAGAAGTTAGAGTTCAACACTTGAAGGAAAAGAACATCGAGTTAGGCGCGGTCGCAAACGCGTTACGACAACAAGTTAGTGAACTTAAACAACGAGTTTTAGAACACGTCGCGTTCGGCTGCCAACTGCCGGCAGAAATCACAACGACGGCCTACTAATGTTTCACTTTTTGATTTCTTAAATCTTATATACCGTGTATATATTTGTATTTATACTTATTCTAGGATAGAGCACAACTAGTGTTTTGGTTACCAGCGGAGAAATCACAACAAACTTAGATTTAGTAAATATGTAAAGAAACACTGATGCCGGCCCATCATTGCTGATTGCTCAAGCTGTTGCTACAAGAAAACCAACTCTGACCAAAGAGATATAAAATATCATTTTTCTTTTTAATTAATTACAATAAAGCAAAGATTATGTTTTCGTTACAAGAGAGTGAGTAGCGGAGCTTTTGAGCCAATTAAGTTTGTTTTCCATGGATAATTTTTGCTGGTGGCGTGAGCCTGGGATAGAAACTTCACAGGTGTGCTATAATGGTGTATTGCACGTCGTGCAATAACAGATCATATCATGCCTGCAGCAGCGTGACGAATGCATCTTACAACCTGCTCTTCACATCACTAGCTACGAGGCTGAAAATCAGCATGGAGGAACCCTTATGTTCCCTGCTTGGTTTTTTTTTTTATTCAAAACAACATATATCTTTTTTACAAAATCTGATCAAAAAAGAACATAAACATAGTAATTGTTCGTGTTACAACGAAAAACTTTTGTGATTTTCTATTTCAGTTCCCTCATGAAATATAGATCCACAGACGCCTTTCAAAAGGAAACATCATCGTACTTAAACTAAGTTCTTAAAGTTACGCTAGGTCGATAATCTTTTAAAAGGCGTTCGGCCAGAAGCTGAAGAGTCTGTTTCAAATTTGATGTCCTTTTTGTTCGCGAGACAAAAGGGCAGAAAAACTGCACAAGATTTGCGACCGGTATCGGTGAATATCAACTTCCAATAAAAACATCAGAGCAATTCTTTCTGGATATCATTTCTGAGGTTTCATTCACAGAAACGGATTTTCGAAAATTTAAACTTATAAAATTGTACAATATTTTCCTTCCATTTTTATAAGCGCATTAAGGTAATCGGAATTCGAAACGTCATCGAAGGTAATGTTTACACTTGAAATTACCGCTACTGGTGCCGAGAGTTTACTCAAAAGGGCAGCCCGCCTTTTCTCAAGGTAACTTATTGAAGACAGTGTTGGTATTTTTTTTACCACACAGAAGCCTCTCCTAAAATGAGAGTGCCGAGTATCTCCAATACTGCACGTAATTTAGAAATTCTTTATAGTTATTGCTTAAAGCAGGCAAAACCTTAACGTTATTAGCAGGCCCGTAGCCAAGATTTGTTGCGGGAAGGTGCCGGGGGGGGAGGGGGGGGAGGGGGTACTCCCTTTATTGGGATGGTAGATATGACCGTCGTATTTTTTAGGGATTAAAATTGCTAGTCCGGTATTTTTAAGGGTTGTTAAAAGAAATCTTGTGTTAAACCAACAGCCTGGTATTTTTTAGGGTTTAAAAACGTGTCCCGTGTTTTAGAAAATGTGCGAACTGAACAAGAAGTTAAGACAAAAGTCCTTCGGCGAACATCCAATTACGTGCGCGCTTTTGTTTACTGCATATCACGTTCGGCGCCTCTAGCACCGACCCACTAGCTATTGCTGGGAAAGTTTTCAGATTTCAATTGGTATTTTTTAGGGTAATTTATTTTTTAGGGAGGAAATATTTTATCCCTTGGTATTTTGTAGGGTATTTTGGGGACTTTTCCGACGGTCATCCCTACCCTTTTGACCCCAAAGTACCCCCCGGGGGAAGGTGCTTTCGAACGGGCTAGGAAACGGATCCCCTTCATACGTACAGGCCTGGTTAGGTTGGTTGTAAGGTCAGAAGAAAGTAATACATAAAACAAAAACACAAATGATGATGAAAAAAAATGGGGGGAGGGGGCACTTCAGGGTAAAAAGGGGTAGGGGTTCTCGTCGGGAAATATAAAAAAGTTACCCTAAGAAATATCAAGGCGGGAAAATTTTTGACACTAAAAATGCCTGATAGCGTATATTTTGAAAAAGCAGGAGAAAACTACAAAAATACATGGTCGCTTTGCTTTTGCATCCCTAAAAGGATCTAGTAGACACATTGCCCAGCTTGTTCCTGCTGACTCTGCAGAAAAAAATGAGTACCAGTTCTGCTGGGAGCTAACCTGCGGTACGTTAGTGTTCTATCCAGGGGGAAGTCAAAGACTTTTATCCGCTTAACATTGCAGAAACCGGAGATAATTGCCGGCCTAATGGACCGATTAGGCTCGAGAAAGGATTTAGCTTTAGTTCAGTGTACGATGGCTGAAAAACCTAACCGAATGGTCTGCAAAAGGCGGTTATTATTATAAACCTTCGTTTTACGCTCGGTAAATTGGTACCCAGTCCCCAACTCAATAGAGATTAAAGGGCCTCTTGATATGGAGCCGGGCAAGCCCGTCTGTTTTCCTATTTGCTTAAGTTGTGTGCGCTAGTTTGAATGTAGACAAAATATTCAAATTGCCGCTATTTATGCATAGGATTTATTGTAACCGTATCAAGTTTGGCTTAAATTCATCCAAACGTTATGGATTGGCAGCAAATTTCAAAAACTGAAAATAGCCTGTTCAACAACTGACGTCATAAAATAAAACAAACTGACGTCATCGGTTGAAAATAGCAAATTTGGCCTCGACTTGACGGTCTTGTTTGCGGGCAAAGGAGCGTTACTCGTTAGTGGACTCTTGGACAGGTTCAAAGATTTTCTTACAACGCCCGAGGAAATCCATTTTGCACACAACTCACCGAAACAGCCTGCAATATCGATATACAGATGTTACCACAGGTAAACGGATAATGCTGCCGAGCTACTGTAGGAAACCCAGTGATGTCATTTATAAATGTACTGTTAGTGACCTTCACCCCTTTCAGTCCTAGCCAGTGATCATCAAACTTTTTACATAAAACTGGATATTTGATACTGAGAAAATGATAATTTATCAAACACGGAGAACTACTGACAGGGTTCGTCCTGTATTTAAGGACTTTTTTAATGTTTTTTATTAGGTAAGATTATTGTTTTTTGAGGACCTAAGCCATGGGACATCAACCACCAGAACTGACCTAAAACATGACTTTTTACGATATGGATTTTTCTTGACAGTTATATAGTTATAGCCACGTTTTAGTTGTTATTCACGGACCTGACACTAGCGAGTCTCAGGCCAACCAGGCCTGAGATTACGCACTCAGTCGCCTGACTCATAAAACACGAACACAAGTCAAGTTTGCTAACAGTTTATTTGTAAGCTAAGTACATGACTCGTGATTCAAACAAAATGCCAACTTCAGTGAAAAAGCAAAAATTTAAGGACTTTTTAAGGATCATGACTGATTTTTGTAAAATTTAAGGACTTTTGAGGCCTCAAATTTTGGAAAGTGAAAATTAAGGACTTTTAAGGTTTTTAAGGACCCGGACGATCCCTGTTAACTAAAATAAAAAGTAAAGTTCTCCCATTTTTTTTGATGAAAAATAGGGAGTCTAGCTTTTGGAAAATTTACCTTACCATTCGAATCGAGAACTCGACTGCTAACAACATAATATGTCACTGACAATATATGGCAGGGGAAGCGCTTCCTTATTTTTATCTAAATCCGGTAGGACCTCCTTATTTGAATCGACAAATGTCGACAGACAACCCGTACGGAACGGACGATAGACAGACTGCATAATCCGATCCGTCCACTTCAGTTGAGAACTCGACGGCTAACATCATACATCCTTGAGAGTAATTATATTCTCGCTTCGCTCAACAGCAATAAGATTACAGAAGTCAAGGAAACTTTACAAGATAATAATGGATTTAATCAAACATATTTATTAGTCTTTAATTCAAATATATTTATTAGTCTTAAATTTGGCAAATTTCACTTTACAAAGTATAAAACATTAAGATCCTTAATCACCGAAAATGGCGAAACAATTAAAAGCCGTGATTTATGTTAGCAAACCAAGTGTAAATGGTTTGGCCTTCATTTCGAATCGTCTATTTACAATGAATGAATAGTTAAAGAAAAAATACATAATTTGAATATGTGTTCATAATCTTCTATATTGACGGCATGAGCATTTATTATTCAAACGTATTTCTTCTTAATTCATTGGCCCAAATTCTTCTAACAGCTTTAAAACGGCCAAGTAAGCCTTAATACTTTCGGAAACGGGAACAGTCTTTTGACAAAAGTATCTTTCGCAAAAATTTATGAACTTGATTCGTAAGTTCAAATTCGAACTTTTCCTTAAACGTGGCGCAAAAGTCATCTTTGCTCCCCCACTACAACCCTTGTTCTCCTCTATGGCATCTATTTCACCTCCACGATCTTTGCTCCCCCACTGCAAACCTTTTTCTCCTCTACGACATCTACTTCACCTCCACGATCTTTGCTCCCCCACTACAACCCTTGTTCTCCTATATAACATCTATTTCACCTCCACGATCTTTGCTCCCCCACTGCAAACCTTTTTCTCCTATATAACATCTATTTCACCTCCACGATCTTTGCTCCCCCACTACACCTCCACGATCTTTGCTCCCCCACTGCAAACCTTTTTCTCCTCTACGACATCTATTTCACCTCCACGATCTTTGCTCCCCCACTACAACTCTTGTTCTCCTATATAACATCTATTTCACCTCCACGATCTTTGCTGGCCCACTACAACCCTTGTTCTCCTATATAACATCTATTTCACCTCCACGATCTTTGCTCCCCACTGCAAACCTTGTTCTCCTATATGTCATCTATTTCACCTCCACGATCTTTGCTCCCCACTGCAACCCTTGTTCTCCTTTATGTCATCTATTTCACCTCCACGATCTTTGCACCCACACTGCAACCTTTGTTCTCCTCTGTGACATCTATTTCACCTCCACGATCTTTGCACCCACACTGCAACCTTTGTTCTCCTCTGTGACATCTATTTCACCTCTTCGATCTTTGCTCCCCCACTACAACCCTTGTTCTCCTATATAACATCTATTTCACCTCCACGATCTTTGCTCCCCACTACAACCCTTGTTCTCCCCTATGACATCTCTTTCACCTCCACGATCTTTGCTCTCCACTGCAACCCTTGTTCTTCTATGTGACATCTATTTCACCTCCACGATCTTTGCTCCCCACTACAACCCTTGTTCTCCTATATGTCATCTATTCCACCTCTACGATCTTGTTCCCCACTACATCCCTTGTTCTCCTATATGACATCTATTTCACCTCCATGATTTTTGTTTTCCCCATTCAAGTCTTGTTCTCTTTCACGACCCATGTCCTCCTTTGAGACATCTGTTTCTACTCCACGATCTGGCTTTTCTTCCTTCTCTACGACGCTAATTTTTATTGAGTGTGGATAGGACCACTGGCTATGCTTTGGAGGTACTTCACCAAGTCCGGACCCCCTCCCGGAGCGGGGCCTTTCAAACTGTCCACTGCTGCAGTCTGTGCACAATACGCTGATTAGGAACTTTCCAGCATATAAGAATACAAACGTACACGAGTGATGATACACTTCACCGGGAAGCAGCTAAAAAAACACAAAACAAAAGAGGACATGTTACTTTTGCAGATAAACTGTACAAAGCATCCGCAGGGGCATTTGACAGCTTGACGAAAATTCTAGCTCAACACTGACAAATCTTAACATTTTATTTTCCAAGGTCGATGGTGTCTTAATAAAATACACTTAGCTACGTTGCAGCCTACCTTTGGTATGTAAAGCTGTAAAGTTCCGACCCAGGCTACTTGGCCATCCAGCTCAGTGACACGGAAGCCATTGCGATGATCCTGATAAGGTTCCACGTTTAGCCTTAGCGGTCCATAGGACCTGTCTGAAAGGAAAAATGTCAATTACTGATTAAAGTGGCCCACGGGGCGTGTCTACAGGGGAACAATGCCAGGTACTGAATAAAGCGGCCCATAGGGCGTGTCTGAAGGGGAAAATGTCAATTACTGAGTAAAGTGGCCCACAGGGCGTGTCTGAGGGGATTGTCAGTTACTGAGTAAAGCGGCCCATAGGGCGTGTCAATAGGGAAACAATGCCAGTTACTGAAAAAAGTGGCGCTCAGGGAGAATATGCTAATACTGATCATGAATAAAGCGGCTCACAGAGAGCGTGTAGAGAGGAACAGTGCCAGTTCTTAATCAAAGTGGCCCATTTATCAGCATATAAAGATAAAAGATCCCACAACAGAACGACAAAACGTCTGTGACACTGATAGAATATGAAGCCGAAACCAAAAGAACAGATCTATCTTGGCAATCGAAACGGCTCCTGGCCGGGATTCGGTGCCTCGACCTAACTCCAGGCTGACCTACAGTATCTCAGTTGGTTAGGGTGAGAGACTTTTTTTCTCCAGTTGTTGAGCGAGTTCTCGTGGCCTGTTAAAGGTCGTAGATCGGCGAGTTTTCTCTGTTTCTTCTTGTTATAGCCCTTACAATCTTTCTTGTAACAGTCACTGTCGTTATCATTAGAAGAAGTGATTTTTAAATACTCACCACTGCAGTTCTTGACAGTGATTGCAACATCCAGTGGAACACCAGGCATTGCTGTTACTTGGCTCTTTACACTATGGGGTTCATCGTTCAACTGCACGTCTACAAAACAACATATTCAGCGTCATTTCACAAGGGGATATTTTATAAAACCGTCTTTGGATAAGACATTGTAACACCGTAAAGTGGTTTATCTTTTAGGGTACCATAGAATTCGGAAATTAACGGCCTGTTACTTTCGGATCGGATTTTGCTTTGGGTTTAAATAGCCTTTACTTTCAGGTAGCCGTTATTTTCGGCCAAGTAAAAAACATTTGTAACTCGAAATGGTTTCAAACAAAGATGCACGTGTTATAAATTTTAAAAGCCAGTGCCATTGATATTCATATTCCTACAATGTAACGTATCCCGATGAACAAACAGTAAACAAAACAGTTTAGAATTTTGCCAGCAAAAGGAGCCGCTACTTTCGGGATTTTATACGAGGGCAAAAAAGTGCCGTTACTTTCGGAATTCTACGGTATGTAGTAAAATAAACTTGAGGCACAATGTTCCCATCCTCATTCTTAAGCAGAGTCACCGCCGTTTGACATCAACACGTAAAAACATCAATTTCTTGCGCGACTGACGCCTTGAAAATCTTAAAAGATTACAAAGCTCTTACTAATGTTGCACAAAGCATTGTCTTTGCGTTTCTTAAGAACTAAGACTAGCGTTTGTCTTTTCTACTTCAATAATACCCATAATTGACAAAGACTCAATCCTGAGTCACGAACACTCGCTGATAAGGCTTATTCATTTTTGAAGCTTTTGGAGCAGCTTCTTGGAAAAGGAAAGGATTCCGTCCACTGTTTTTGCTTAGCAGTCACTTTGGTGTTTAGTACCAAGAAAATAAATAAAGGAAAAATATGTATAGACAGGACAAAATAAAGCTTAGAAAGACAGAGTTCTGCGGAAATAAACTGCTAAAAGATTTATCAAAATAAAGCAAAAAAAAAGTAGGCCCCAGTAAGAACAGCCTCTGTGAAACTTTTCCAAAAAGCTAAAAAATTGAAACTCTTTAGTTCCAGTCAGTTATATCAACATCTAAACAGAACACAAACAAAATTACCAAATAAAAGAGGCTCGGTCTTCAACGCTTCCAGCATCTCCTCGGTAAGACGAGGGCTGTTCAGCACCCCTGATCCACTCGCCTGACAAGCTGGCTAAAGGCAGGTCAAGGTATAATTACTGCTTTCAACCTTTATCTCTACAAACCATGCCGGAACATAATCACAAAACTTCTCTTTATATAACACTGACAAACGAAATAAGAATCTGACAATGAGAAAATGGAATTTGATAACTTGATCAAGTAAGGTGAACAACTGAAAATGAAAAGCGAAATTCTACAAAACTGATTGCCTGAAAAGTATAAATCTTAATAAGGAGAATCTACAAAAATATCATTAACTTTACGCTGACTATTGTTCCCACCGAAAACTCGTTAATACCATCGGTATTACTACCACTGACATCTTTGGTTTTTTTTCTATAAGTTCATAAGTCGTGCAATGCCGGAAGGGCAGTGGCCGAGCGGTTACCGTGTTCAACTCGTAATCCTGGGGTCGTGAATGTAGAGACCACTGTGTTGTGTCCTTGAAGAAGACACTTTACCCAACTTTGTTCCAGCCGACTCAGCTTTATAAACGAGTATCAGTTCTTCTGGGAGCTAACCTGTGATAGATTAGAGTCTTGTACAGGGCGACTCAGAGACTCTCATCCGCTTAACGTTACCGAAACCGAGATGAAGTCGACCTAATGGGCCCCATTGGTTTGAGAAAGGATTTACTTGATAAAGGCATTTGTTGAAAATAATATTAAAATTTACTAAATCACTAGGCAAACAATGACTTTTTTGAGATTAATTGTACTACATATGTTGACAATAAAAAGGTCCATCCCAGTTAAAATTCACTGAAAACCAGAATACAGGGAACAAACCTGTGACCTTCAGTGCAAACTATCCTATACATAGTGTTTTGCAATTAACTGAAAAAGGATACAAGTTTCCAATCAAGCTGCACCATCTCCTGCAGTGCCTGACTGTAATCAGCCAATCTGTTCTCGGGTTTCTTTCCAGGCAAAGCAATATAGCATAGATCAGAAACATTGAAAAAATACTTTTTACATAACATCTATGTAAACAAACATTTCGTCACCCAAACTGGTGTTTTCAAAGTGTTACTATCCGTTCGGATTAAAATATCATAACCTTAAAACGACTGCTAAACAAAGATACCAAGGAAGTGTTTGAGTCCATTGTTAAAACTACAGAAAACTGTTGCCCACTGAACGGTAAAACTTGCTAATACTCACTGTTCTCACGGAATTGTCTTGAACTGGAAGAATAAATCTTGGCAACTTCACAGCAACTCTGTTGATTTAATCATTTATCATTAATGAGGGACTCTGGAAGCAGCTCTGGATGCGTTCTGTTACAAAAAACGAGGTTTAGGACCCTATGTCGTTTAGTGCCTAACTGGGTGAAATCTTTACGATCTAACAAAGTTCAGGATCGTTAGTCATTTAAGTCAAACGTCGCCTAACTAAGTGGATCGATACGATCTTAAAATTTAAGTTCCTATATCAAATGCTAATAAAGGGAATTTCACGATTTAAAAAAGAATCTTTATGACCTTAAAATAGGTTTAGGATCCTATAAATGTAAAGTGCTACATGAATGGAGTCTACACGATTTAAGAAGAAGCTTTAGGATCCTGAGTCAATTGTTATCTGAGTGGAATCTTTGCGATCTTCAAAAAAGCTTTAGGTTCCTATGTCAAATGCTACACGAAGGGAATATCAAGATTCAAAAATATCTCTTTATCACCTTAAGTCAACT
>JAOBAT010059365.1:0-26040 GCA_026413305.1 Hydrozoanthus tunicans | reverse complement strand
TACGCTCGACCACGAAATCCAAGATGGCGCCACAAGGACACGTCCATTGAGTTTTCCGCGCTTACAAAACACCCAACAGCCTGCAAGCAGGCTAGGAAATTAGTAGAGCCTTTGCTATACAAGTTGTTCTGTTGTCTACATTTTTATACATTACAAGTGGGTACTATGGATGATGGTTTCACTTGATTTTGTTTTCTCTGTAAATTAATTGGTCTATTGCAAAGAATTAGTACTGGCCCGAGTGTAGGCTACAAGTAGCCTCTTGTTATTGACTGCAATTGAACGCGGAAATTTCATGTACACGAGCTAACAAAAAAAAATTCAAAAAATATTGGTATTCTTTCAAAACTACGTCACTTTGTTCCTCTTAAGCTATTGTTTCGAATTTATAATTATAAATTAATTTTCCCATTCTTTACGTATGGTATAATATGGGGCAATACTTACAAAACCACCCTAAATCCATTGGTACTTGTACAGAAAAAAGCAGTTAGAACTATCACCTTTTCTCATTTTCAATCTCACACGTCTCCAATCTTTAAGAAACTCAACTTATTAAAACTGCCAGATATTACTAAACTCACACAATTCTTTTTATGCACCAATGTTACAATAACCGTCTTCCTAAAGCATGATTGTAATGACTTGATTTGCTTTTCGAGCAATTTATGTTAAAGGGGTAATTGATTTTGCTTTTTATTTTGCGCCGCTTACGACGTTTGCATTGCTGATTTTTTATTTTCTTTTCTTGCTTTATTTTATAGTTGTTTTGTCGCGTATCCTAGTTTACAAATCCTTATAGCAGTTTGAGTATTATTTACATGTTGCACTCCTGGCCTGCGATTTGAAATTGTATGGAGCCAGCAAAGACCAACTAGACTCACTAGTACAAGTGGTAAGAATTTTCTCGCAAGACACCTGGATGTCGTTTGGACTGGACAAGTGTGAGGTCCTAGAAATGAGAAGAGGAAGACAGGTTGGCAGTAGTGAAATACACTTACCTGACAATCAGCATATCAGAGAAGTTTAAGAGGAGGGTTATGAATATATAGGCATCCTCCAATTGGATGTGACTCTAACACCAAGATGAAAGACAAGGTAACATCAGAACACGCGAGGAGCGTTAAGAAACTATGTAGATCAAAACTGAATGGAGGATGGGATGGAAGACCAACTGAACCAGCGGGGTTGCTTTGCGTGGCTAAAGGATTGGTATACCGGCGGCACCAACACACTATCGCGGGGAACACCGACAAAGGTCTGTTATGCGTGCAAGACCCATACCAATCAACTAAAGACAGCCTCTGTAGGTTCTGCGGCAAAACTCAAAAGTATCCCTTGTCTGCTGGTGAGTTGTTCTGCGCTTGCTCAGAAAAAGTACCTCGCGCGTCATAATGCGACACTCAAAGTTCTGTTCTGGAAATGCTTAGGGAGCTTCATCTCTCTGACACAGCGCCGCCTTCGTGTTCTTCGCAATTGTACCAAGACCCATCTATGAGTCACCCGAGGCCCAAGCATATTGGGATATCTCAGTCTTTGCACTATGTTAGCAAGTGAGGCAGAACAGAGTGGATGCGAGATTTGTATACCATGAGAGGAAGAGAGTTCTGGCGGGTGGAAATGAGCTGCCTGAGGAAAGAAACAAAAAGAGAAGACCACCAAGTATGCCCCCTCCATTGGAAACTCAAACAGCAGTTCCCGGGATATATCACATTCGACAGTATAACATCATCATAGATGTCCTTGGAGGTCGATGGTCCAGTGAGGGCTCGAGTAGGAAAGATTCGATTCTACTCAGGATGCAGAGAGCAATTATCTCGCACAACCTGAATATAACTCGCACACTGAAAATGATGTCTTGAGGATAGCAGAAGAATAAACAGAGGACATTCTTAGCAATTTGAATTTATTTGCTAAATATTAGATATAATATAACTGACTGAAATGTGAACAGAGACACTTTTAGTTTGTTCATTACATATTTCACTCTAACTCATTTCGTTCAAACGAATGTATATAATTTACCGCTTAAATTACTATAATAACCACCACAGAGGCCAGATACCTTGATACACACTTGAAACATCATTTTTAATTGTCCTTAAAAATGAGCAACTAATTCAACTAGTCTTTCGCAAAGTTTGAACCATTTTCTATGTCAATTCAACTAGAATTCCAATTTTTTTGTAAGCTCAAACAAAGTCAACTATCTTTTGTCTCCGAAACACGTACACGTATTGGCCTATCACGATGAAGTTAGTTCCTACACTTTGTTGCTTTTAAACAATTATCTAAAGCGAAATCGATAGAGCCTTAAACTTGTAATGATTAAATCAATTATCTACTGTCTGCAAAAACAAATCCTGTCTCAGCCTTATCACAATTAAATTAAATATAATTTCCTACAATTTTGTAACGCTCAATAAATTATATTAATCAAAATCATTAAATTCCTAAACTTTTTGTAACCTTCAAACGATTATTCATACACATGTTAGTAACCACATATAGCTTCAATCTTACCAATTTTTCCTTCTACTAGACAACTAAAGTGTATGTAAACCACCCCGATTTTACTCCAACCGTATTAAGTTTCATCAGCATCACAGTTCTTCCCGATATTCCTTAGACTTGCTAGATCTGGTATATAGAATTATAGTAACCTAAAGTCTTACCCTTCCCTTATCCAGTGTTGCTAATATGTAGTACTATCGTATGTAGCTCATACATCGTAACCCAGTGGGTATTTTACTTCGTAATTTCATATACCTCACACTTCCTCATACCCAAGTTGGCCTCTTACACATATATCTCATGTCTCCGTTTTTTATCCCCATGTAGATCTTCTATAAATATCAAAATCATACATCCCATGCTCTTTTGTACTCAAGTGAGTCTCTAACCGTCATTCTATACAACTGCATTATCTTCGATACCAGATATATAAATAATATGTCCAAATTCACTTACACTTGGAAAACTTGAATCAAATAGCTGCCATGCTACCATGAAAATTACTTGAGCCCAAGAGTGAATTAGGATAAGCGCCGTTGAACCTTCCTTCACATGATAAGTTATAATGTTCTGCCGGTATGTTCTTGTAATTACTGGCCAGAAGGCTGATGAAGGCCAAGCTGGAACAACCCTAATTCCTGATACCTTGCTGATGAACATATATACCTGATTGTTCTAATAATTAAAAACACTGGCGAAACAACGAAGCAGTTTTCACTTTCTATATTCTTAACAAAAAAATCAACACCTGCTGTATCCGGATTCTAAAACTGAATTTTAGTGTTGTAATAAGTGGCGAAACAATCTACCATGTGAGGACCCCCAAAACATTCAATCTCTTCGAAAAATTGATTTGTAAGTTGCAAATCATCATAGTCGTACAATTTACTTAGGTAGTCAGCTCTCTCATTAGAATCCACTGAGTTTGTAGTTGGATTTTCTTTGCAACGCAAAATTGAAAAGTATCAATCGAAAGGCTGTGTAAAATCGGCTTCATACTTCCAGTTTCAACAATCCATGCAGCAGCTTGATTTTCCGCGAACCATTTAACCTCAGAAGAGTATAGTTTATTTTTAACGACTGAAGCGAAAAAATAACAGCTTGTAACTCTCTCCAAGTTGAACTCATTCTCTGCTCGGTAATATCCCATAGTTTATGGCACACAAGCTCCTCATTCAAATCAGTAAGATCCCCACACCCAGTATTTATTTGCTGGCGTCCGAATAGACAAAGAAACTAGGTCCACTTTCCGGAAAAACAGTTCATAAAGTTGCTCGGACTAAGTTATTTTTCCAAAAATGAATTTCGTCAATACAGTAGGTACCTAGCATCAGTTCTGCATCCCAGTTTTCAACACATAAGGTGGACATGATACAATGACGAGTCAAAATTCTGCACAGATTACCTGTAACTGCACCATTAGATGATATGCAACCCGTGAACGAAGCTAACTTTCCAGCAGTAATCCGAAAACCTCCTTGCTGTATATCGTTAAAACTTTGTAGTATATCGTCTATTCCCCAGTTAGTAACACTGAGCGAACCTGACAAACTGTTCCAAACTAAACCGAGGCACTTCAATTCTTGACACGGTTCCCAAAAAGATTTGTCATTGTTAACAATAAAACCCGCTTTCTCCAAGTTACTTCCCACAACTCTGCTGATCCTAGCACACGCATCATAATCACTCCTCATACCCCAACCATCATCTAAGTACAACGCTATGCGGTGCCCATGGTACCTCCAATGTTTTAGAAGAGGCTTGACTGTCTTAGTAAAAACATAAGGCGGCGGTTGCTAAGCTAAATGGAAGAACTATAAAGACGAAATATTCGCCAACCCAGTAGATGGACATGTCCATAAAAAACCAAGGAACTGTTGATGGAAAGGGTCGATTTCGATGTGACGATAGCCACTTTTAACATCAAACGAAAACATGACTCCCCTTTTCTAAATATGCCAGCAGTTTTCCAGTCTTCGTGTTTGAAATGGTGTTAAACCAAATGTTTGTTTACATGTCTTACGTCTAAGATCAATCATTTTTACCGTTAGCTTGTTCTGAAACTGATAAAAGGTTGGTAACTAGTGGCAGTTAAGGTACTTCTATTACCCTTCCAGAATCCAAAAGCTCTTTTTAAAATAGCCTTCTAAACAAAGTTAGAGTTTTTAATAGTAAATTTGAAAAAATGAGCTGGTTCAGGCACCGTATGAAATGACGATCCACCTTATCTAAAATAAAACTGCATGTTCCTATATCTATCCAAAAATCCAAATGTTCTCGCAGATTCCTCCGTCTAATTCATAACCTTCAATATGTACCTGCATTACCTCATCAAATTCCTGATGAGAACTCTCATACGCGAAACCGCGAGTCTGTGGCTGATGATGCTGCTGTGTTAGATTGTCCTTGGATTGGCCTACCAAAACTTAGGGGCTGATAGGTTCTTGATTCGTCTTTCTAGTAAGGGGTTCTGCATTCTTTTGCCAGAGTCCATAAGCGAAACACCTTAGCTTCTGTTTTTGATGTAGCCACTGCTGAACTTGGCACTACTTTCTCTCTCTGAACAAAGGGTGTGATTGTAGAGATTCCGAAGAAAGAAGCCTTTAACAACTGTAACAACTGGATAGGAATCATCCTTTTATCCATCACCAGCAAGATCCTCCATCAGACGGATCTCTGAAGCAGTGGACCAGCAACTTAGAAAAGAAAAAACAGGTTTAAGGAAGGAGGAAGGGAGCACGAAACAGATTTTCTTCACCTTGCGCAATAAAATTGAACAATGTACAGAACGGACAGCTGTAACTCAACTACCTTAATTCGTAAAATTTTAGCGACTCTTTAATTTAGCGAATTTCAAATCGCTAAACTAAGATGCAGTATACAGTTAAATGTCGCTAGATTGAAAGGAGTGCAAACCCACTGTTTCAGATTCACAACTGAAATGATTTTTTGCTCGTATTAAATTTTGTATTCTCGTATGGACTGCGCAGTTTCCACGTTCGAGAAAAGCTGGAAAGTCCTAGGCTAGATGAAAAACTTGACACAATTCACAAGGAAAACAATCCGCTTTACCGCTACGCAGTTGCTGTAATAAGAATAACTGTTGAGTCGGCTTAAATAAATTGACTTATGTTCCAAGATTTACAATTAAAGCGTCGCTAAACGTGGATTTTCAACATTGCTAAATTGACGTGTCGAAAGAATTTTATTTGATATGGCTGAGTGGACTTCGAGAAGGATTTTGACAGCATCCATCAAGAAAGTCCGTGGCGCATCCTCAGGGCGTAACAAATCGTCCTTCTTATCAAGGGCTCCTATATGAAATTCAAGTGCACAGTGGGAAACAGCGATCTTTGCTTCAATGTGAGGATTAGGATTGTTCTATTTCGACTTTGCTTTTCAAACTGATTATTGACTAGGGTAATGCAACAAACAACATCGGACCGACCACAGGGCATCAGTTGACCCTCTTATCATCACTGGAAGATCTGAACTTTGTTGACGCTATTAATTCTCACTCACTCAGGGTCGGATACAGGAGGGGGGGGGGGGGGGTGGTAGGTCGGGTGGATTGCCACCCTCTTTTTTACACTACCGAGAAGATAGATCTATCAAAAATATGTCACTGAGCGTCTACAAATTAAAACAGGAAAAACATTTGCAAGCTTACGGTTAATAAACAATTTTAGAGCCCGCTGAATACCATTTTTAATGCACAAAGAACTTGGACAAAACGCGATAGGTTGTGAGGCACTCAATATTCGAAACGAGTTTATTGTCATCACATCCCGTGAAACTTGCGAATCGTCGAATGACAATCACTTCTTTTCGAAAGATGAGGAATTGAGCTTCTAAGATGCTAACACTCTGACAAATGGAGTGAAGAACTTTGGACACATAATGAACTTTGTCTGTGCGAAGGAGTTGTTGTAGTCCATACAATCGAATTGTCTCTTCTCTTCAAGGCCTAGGTCGCCTTGTAGACGCATATTTTGGCTTCAAAATGTTTGAAGATGTTTGAAGATGCCTTTTACAATGGCATTCGCGCTGAAATCGACGTGAATATCCAACCTTCCCCCCCCCCCTTTTTTTAAATCCTGTATCCGCCTCTGCACACTATCCGGCACGAGAAAGAGAAAACACCGTTCTAAGAATGTTTGGGCTTGAAGGTCAGCAAGCGGAATACAGAAATGATATTGTTAATTGGTCGAGCTCCTCACCTATCAAAGTGAACGAAGAAGATCTACGGACAACCGAATAATTCACCTAGCTCAAAAATAAATACTGACTGCGCTTCTAAGCTTTGTTGGCAGCCCCCACCCCCCATCCCCCTAATACCGGTTTCGTAAAATTTTGCAAAAGTCTCTGGTTATTGACTTCATTATATGGGGAAATCATTGATAACCTTACGTACATGAATGTACAACTGTGTTTGATTGCAAAGGTGTTGTACTGTAGATGTACTCGGTCGATCTATTTTGATTTCTTTTTGATAATAATACGACTATGCATTCGTATAAATATATGTATATTCTTGTGACGTTTTACGATTATTGTGTACTTTGGATTTGAATAAATAACCTATTTTAGTTGATTGTGAAAATACTTAAGATTACAAAATTTATCCAAAAAAGCTGGTCCCTATAAAAAGAAATGATAATACATAAAATCAATAACACTTTGCTTCTAGGAAACGATATTTTTGTTTCTTTCATGGCTTTTGGAAATGGTGTCTGTTTTTCAATCTTAGTCCAGTTTAGTGGTGTTTTTTGTTTTCAAATCACCTCTGTTCTTTGGTTTTAATGGTTTCTTTATCTTTCGGTTGTTTGTCATAAAGTGAAATTGCTTCCTTCTGTTTCAACGAAGAATAGGGTATTCCGACTTTGCTACTGAAAAATGAGTTTAGTTTTAAAGTTGATTTAACTTTATTTCAGCGCGGATCAGAAGTAAAAATTTTCATATGTATATGGCAGAGCAAACCTAAAATGACACCAAGCCAGTAGCTTGTGTCGAGACACTTGTTTTTCCACTTTACATTTGATCAGAACGGGCAATAATTGACAACTTGGCGGGAAGGCAACCTATTAAACCAATTTAAGGGTTTTGAAAAATATGATTAGCCTGTTTGTATTTGGACGGGTTTCGTTTGCACAATATAATGTCAGAAACAGCACAACTTAGCTTACGTAATGGAAAAAGGCATGGTCATTAGAATTGAATTCGTCGGGATTCTTTGGCCATTTTTTCTCGAGACTTTCCAATAAAACGGTTTTAAAAACCGAGGAAAATTCGCATTGAATCAACAACACTTATAGCGGCTCGGTGTCGGTTTTCTTGAACAAACGAAATACGAAATGAAAACAGCATGAAATTACACCGAGTGTTTTCATTGACCCTTGCAACTAAACAATTGTCTCATTCAAATGCGCATCTTCTGTGAGTGATTATTTGCAGGAAGAACAAATTAAGACAAAAAACAAAGACATCCCATGATCAAATCGCACATCCTACGCATATCTTTAAAGTTTTATCTTCAGTAACCATAAATTGATTTTCCAGGCAACTACTGCGGTTTAAAATAAGCGAATCGTTTCCCTTAACAGTGTAAATTAATTTTCTCTTAAAATCGGTAAACTGTCTTATGAAAATATATTGGTTATCATCAATGCTAGTTTTCGACGAGATTTTTGTGCGGCTGTTTATGAGAGTTCTTACTTTTAAGGCTATTTATGAATGTTTTAGAATCAATTAAATCGTTTATTTTCGCGAAGAAAGGCGAGGCCTTTGTCAGTGCAAGGCTGAGTTGACAATTTAAAGGGTTATCAGCTACAATGATCGATATATGATTCGTTGATTTACGTTTTAAAAACTTTCGACCAAACAAGAAGAGCGAAAACGGGTTGGCGATGGTTTATCTACTCAATTTGAAGTTTGAAATCGAGTGCTAACAGCAAGTACAACACTTTGATTTGATGAACGGGAGCTTTTTTGTGAATCAACAGAACTTAAAGTTAAATCTGTGTTTTTAGTAGATTGCTCAGTAATGTTTTTGCTGAAAAAGGGTGATCTTGGCTTTGATCAACGCTGAGAAAACTTAATTACAGATCGTGAAATTTATAATTTGTTGCTCCTACTCTTAGTCTCTTTTCGGGCACACAAGACAAACATTTCTTTATTTTACACATAATTCATATGTACTGTTTAATTCAAGATATTTTTTGCGGCCAGAACATTGCAACACTTTCGTAAAGCCTCCCGTCAGCTCATCGCCTTAAAACGATTTTGGGAATTTGAGGTTTGTGTAAAAAACTGAATAAAAGAGACATACATCAGCCGCACTTGTCCTTAGAGAGATCGTTTTGAATGTTGGTGAAAAAAGTTTTCGCGTGACAGCTGATGACGTCAACCTCAAATGATCAACAAAACACGATAAAAATAAAGCGTTGTGATTGGTCAAGACACCAGCTCCCAGGGTACTACGCGGCCGTTGGGCAGAAATCGGCTCTCAATGATCGAAATTTGGCGAATTTGGTGCAATGAGAAAGACATGCAAAGGCCTTCCCACTGGACAAATTGGACTGTTTAGGTGAAAGAACGATTCTAGGATGGCTCCCCCGGGTGAGCGTCTTTTTTGGAAAGATCCACTGGTTAGAGAAAAGGAAAAAGAGCCTTATAATGGCTACATTACGACGACCGTTCAATCGCTTGACAAGCCACAATATGGCTCGTGGACTTTTCTTAATGGCAAGTTGCGGGTCGGGCCGATCGAATCTGGTAGTGGTTTCATCGTTCTTTGTGTATTATGGTTAATTTTTGCCTCCATTCCTGAAACTGTAATGCATGTTTTATGTGCTCTTTTGCAACGAATAATCATTCTCTTTCTGCCATTGATCTGTCTCGTCTGCGTGTTTTATTGGGTCGAGTTGCTCGTTCAAAAATACTGCAAGATGGAAGTGTCGTTTTCAGTATTTCCCATTTGTGTGGCGGGAGAAGTCTGTACGCAATCACTTTTAGACGCATCGGATTTTTTGCGAACTACAAGTCTATTTTCTGTGCTCGTTGTTGCGTCAGGAGCTGTATTATTTTCCAAGTGTAAACTGCTTCCAAGTAGCCTTGTGCTGTTACTGTTATGGGTTTCGCGCATTTCTTGCTGGTTCACCCTTCAGACATTACCAGCCAGTTTGCGGCCATATCTGGCATATATATCGGCGTTTTCTGGCGTTGTGCTTTCAAGACATATTCAAGAATGCGTTGCACAAATACCTTCTGAAATTGAATGCAAAACGCCTGTGATTAGGCGAAGAAGAACTTCGTCTGTTTCGTCTTCTAGCTCTCTAAACAGCCGGGCCCGGAGGACGTCACTGCCAGCGCTTGGAGTACAAGCGAAGGTACGTATACCATTTCTAGTTTACGAGTGCTGTTCTTTTCCACTTTCATGTTATGGTGTTTATGGGCTCGGGACAGAGCGGATTAAGCTCATAGCTGGGGGATACACAACCAGTGACATCTGATCACAAATCAGCACTAAAAACCTATCAAAATGCTGAATTAACCTGTGTAATGTACATCTTGAGCCAAAGATACACAACTTGAGAGATTTAACATTTTCAAAATGATTGTAACGTTCGAGAATGTTTTCTGGCTGCTATTCTAAGTGTTTGTGCGTGGTTGAAATGTGGTTGTGGTACATTTTCGAAATGTACTGCTAGGTTGTCGCTAAATAGTTTGAGTATGCTTTGATTTGATTATTGATTGTTTAAGAAAGCCGAAACTTGAACTCAAAGTATAGCTCAAAGTCGAGACGACCCAGCTCTATTGACATGACGGGCCTACAGTTACAACCTATTAAATTTTCATGAGTTCGGTTATTAAAAATCTTGAAAATATATCATGTCAGGGAGTTTTTATGATGTTCAATGGAAAGTGTTTACTCTGGAAGCCATGAATTTGTTGAGTTGATCCGTGGTGATGAAATTTAATGGATCTGAAACGTTTTCGGAACAGAAATACCAGATTAGCGCCAAATTCAGTTTAGAAAAGGAAAGTTTGAATTTGCCTGAAATCACCTGGCGTTTCGGTCGTCAGTTCGTAGTGTGTTGTGTATTAGATATGGCTTTTGTTATTCCTTCGTCATTTTGTTATGGAAATTCAAACTAATCTACCAAACGCCAACTAGAATGAAAGAGGATCTTTGGTGGCAAGAACATTAGCGAAATTCGGTGTTTGATGCTTGGGTCTTGTCATCTAAGCGATTTCTGCAAGCTCGCAGAGATTATAACGCCAGGCGAGAATTATTATGCTGCAATTTATCCGTTTTCACGGAATTTCATTAAAAAGTATTGTATGATGAAGATGTAATTGAAAAACTTGTGAGCGCGATAAACAACAACTGCTTGCTTCCCACAACAAGAAATTCAGCCATAGGTCGGGGAATTAACGCTAATAATTCGCTGCAGAAAAATAGCAAATATGGGACTAATTTTAATAAAAATTTAATGCTTCCAAAGTTCAAAATATCTTCTGCTGTGAACTTTTTATTTATAATAGTGAAACTACTGCAGTGCAGTGATAGCGAATTCGTTGCCAGATGAAATCGAATGATGAAAGTCTTCGAGTGCTGGCGATGAGTTGGAATAAAACGAAATGATCGCTTGCTCACATTATAAGTCAAAGGCAGATGTTTTCTGTGCAAATAGTGGTTACAGATTTGCATAACAGAAATATTGGCAGCAGGATTTGCAGTTAAAGCTTTTAACGCCGTCTTTTATTTGGCACAAGATGGTATATTTCCAGAGAAAAGACAATTAATTTTTTCGCAATCTATTTTCTGCCGCTACAACGGGCAGATTATATATTTTTTGTTTAGAATATTCCTGCGTATCGAATGAATTTTTCGTGATCTGTTGGCCTCTTATGCGTAAGAAATTATGTGTTTATCACATTTTAAGTTGTATGGATTGGTGTTTGATTTTCTGTCTCAGAGTAGTACCTCTTCAAGTGCAGGTTGGGGCAATTGATATATGTCCGAGATCAAGGAGACCGTCGTTGTACGTCTAGAAATGTCTGTTATTTATATAAATCGAAATTGTAGACTCGTTGAGTCGCGTTTTATTCTAGGAATGTCATCTCCAAATCTTATAATGGGGCAAGCGTTACAGAGTCACTCGAGTTTCATCCGCAGGCTGCCGATTTGAGTGCGAAATCTTTTTGAAATTAGACTCGAGCAAATCTTTATTTTCCCCATCTGTTCTACTTTAGTTTCGGAAAAGTCTTGCCCGACCAGCGTGTTCGGATCGTTGTCTTGTCGATGTACCATATGGCGAAAATCTAGCCGAGATGTTTTGCATGCATGAAATGTTCCACTACAGGAATGTACGTTTAAAATATCCAGATCTTAATAGTTATTGACAGTTTAGGAGTCATTTGCATAATTCAATTTTTCTTCTTAGGGCCAATTTGCTGTGTTTACTATATTTTCCATAAGAAGCATTGCGGCGTTTAATTTGTGTAACATACACCCTGACATTTTTGTAATTGAAATATGTACATTTGCCCTTTCGTTTAAAAAAGAGTGTGTTTCATTATCCTCACCTTTACAGGAAGATTAAAACGATCCAAATTATGTTAGAAATTACAGGAAACTTTGAGAGAGTATCAATTGCTTGATGTGGAAACTGTAACAGCAGTTATGTTCTCTGTTGTGAGTACAAACCAACATATATATTATCTCAGACATCAAACAAATATTTTGAAAGTTGACCGCATATTTTTGGGCCAAATGTTTACTGATTACATAACATGTCTATGATCTAGTTCTAGCAGAAATTTACTCAAAGTTTTAGTTTTTCATGACCTCATTATTATGTGTCAACACATCTAGTGTGTTATTTCAAGTAAAATGCTCATTTAATTAAGAATTACTATCCGTAAACACCTGAGCTTCAACTTTGTGTCAATCAGTTTGGTAAGATAGTTTTTAATGTTTTTTTAAAATGTTGTATATTAAAAGTTTGATTCTGTCCATACATGAAGAGTATAAGATTTAATCTCTGTTAAGCAAAACAACTGTAATTTTTATGTACTCCACTCATTTAAGGTGTTTCCTTTTTTGAAAGTTAAGGTGACCAAACATAAAATGCAGAGGGTTGCAAGCTAGGAATTTTTGTAGTCAAAGTTCTCCCCAGAACAGAGGTACCAGATCAGAGGCTCTGCCATATAAATGTTTTCAAACTTTTGCTTTTACCTGCACTTCTTGTTGAAGAATTTATTCCTACTGATACTCGAGTCATTGTAGAATTTGATGATAGGAGATGATTAGCAAATCGCTCTTTATGGCATTGTAATCAAAGAAAATCACCTTTTCACTTTTTCTTGAGAAGGTTCTATCTTGTTTTTATATTTTTTTAAAAAAAAAATAAAAGAGTAGAGGGGTGCAGGAGTAAGAGAAGAGTGGTGTAATGCTGCTGTCTGGCTCTGTGGGGAGAACTCAGTAGTGCTTGTTGTAGTTTGTTGAAATATAGAAAGAGAGACGTCAGAGTAGCTTTTTTATCAAAGACAGAGCAAAGCACCTTTGAAAAGTAACTAGCACTACCATAGATTCCCTAACAATGAATATCAGTTAGAAACTAGTCTAGATTTGGGTGCAGAATATTTTGTTATCTGCTACACATGTTAACCCTTTCACCCCCTGGTCAGTATATCAACATGTCACTTCTACTTACATGTCCCATCAGTGGTGGAAGTAAATTATTATGGGGAGGGGAGGGGGTCATTGTAACAGTTCTTTATAAAATCAGAGATTCCTTTTCAAAAGTTGTTGTTGTTGGCCAAACCAAGTTATTGGCCCCCTGGTTCCACCGCCCATGTCATATAAAATATGTCATTTTGGAATTGATCAGATAATGAACAGTGCTGTCAATGAAAACTGAAATTCTCCCAAAGTGGTAATAGGAAAATATGGGTTCTAATTGGGAGATTTAGCAGAGTGTCATTTGACCCATTTGGGACTGAAATGGGCTCTAGGAACCAGGTGTGACTGTGCATACAGCAAGCTTTTGAATTATCGAAAAATATTCGTAGGCTAGAAAGTTCTTTTTAAGCTCTTTTATATTAGTAGTTTTTTCTCAGGATGTTCCAAATCTTTTAAAACCTTTTTCATTCTTAAATCTTGTTGGATGATTTGAACTTGTTTCACCAAATTTTACAAATTATGTACTAATAATTATGAATTTCTCATGATTGTTTTTAACTATACAAAGCAATGAGTGCCAAGTAAATTCTTCTTGTCCCGAGTACTTTTGATGTCTGTATGTTGTTTTCACCTTTCTAGAGTTTATAAAAAGTCTAAACACTTGAAAATCTTTTTCAGTTGAAAGTAACTTAAAGTATTGGAAAAGACCCATGACTTTAAAAGGAATGTCAAGATAAAAAGTGATGTATTGAGTTGTAAATTTAAATACACAATTTCTTGAAAACTCATAAAGTTCAGTACTCTGACTGGCAGCGACTGAAACACATCATATTTGAAAACAGCTGTGTACAGGAAATTCCAAAAACAAGTTTGATCAAAATAAAATGACTGGCTATAGATAAAATTATTTCCACAGAATCTCAAATTTTGCAGCTGCTATAAACACAGACATAACAAATTTTAAATTAAGGTCAAGAATGTTACACAGAGGAGGGTTCCTTATATAACTGAAACACTAATCAATGTGAGCTATGTATGCTTGTTTATCTAGTAAGAGAGTTAATATCAAAGTTCTCTCAATTACTTTGTACATAAACAGGTGCAAAAAAGCCCTGATTAGGAGAACTTGTTAATACCAAAGTTCTCTCAATTACTTTGTACATAAACAGGTGCTAAAAATCCCTCATTAGGAGAACTTGTAAAGCATTTTGTTATATTTTAATGTCAAATCGATCCCGGAGTATAGCATTCTGTAGCATTTTCACACATTGTTTCTAGGTAGACCAAAACAACAAGTTAAATATGTTACCATAATGACAGTACTCTGGAAAACCCTAGAAAATTAAGCAACAAATCAATGTTTTTTATTTTAGCCATCTCACAAGTGCTATGATTTAACAAAATTTGTATTTTCAGTTAACTTATAAGATAGGCTTTTGATATAATGATTAAAAGAAAGATTAACACTGTTAGCTCGATGTTTTGACAGCATTCTGGCATCATCTCTTGAAGGTAATGGCAGAATGCCATGGAAATGTCAAGCTAACTGCAGTAGTTTTCCTTTTAAATTTTTCAATAAGATTTAGTAACAAATTTGGTAAATTTTTGTAAGAATTTATTTGTAGGGTTCTCAAAATGACCTGAAGGAGAAGTTTAAAGCTTCAGTGTAAGCAACTGGATTCCAAATGAGCAAGACTTACTGTAACCCGTTATACTAAGAGTTCCTGAGGCAGGCAGTGCCTTATAACCCCCGGCCAGATCACAGTGCCCTCAAAATCACCAAATGCAACAAACAGTGCTATAATTTGTGTTTGATTTCATTAACTAAAACTGACTTCTTCAACAGAACCATGTTATTTCTTGTTTAACATGTAGAAGCTAAGACTCTTGGGTAAAGGTTAGTTTTTCTTCTGTGCTAGTTGGAAGTGGTTTTGTAACTTTAAAGATGTCTAAATGACTGAAACAGGGGCTCATTCGGTCGCCAGCCAGCCAGTTTTGAGAAGCCTGATTTGTCAGTTACAGACTGAACTAGTTTAACCATTATTTTGTTCTTTCCAGGGATCTGTTGACTACACAACTTTAGGTGAGGCCCATGGTATGATAACAGACTTGCTAGCAGATTCTAATATACCACCAAATGTGGCTAGTACACTAAAAATAATCAGCACTATGATTGCTCCAACTACTGCCTTTCACACTGGCCAGCGGCCTTTTGTTGCTCAAATGACCCCCCTGATTGAAAGGTTTCGAGATGAACTCCAGGAGGACAAGGTGCGAGACCAGCCAGATCTCAAGGATGATATACATTTGCCAATGATGGGGGTATGTCGAGTGCATGCGTCTTGTATTGCTGTCAGAATCTTAACCCTTTAGGTTGCATCATTAATCAACCTCCTATTTCTCCTTACATGATAGAGAAAAGTGTTTGGCTTAGTCAGTTAAGAACTATCACTGCCAAACAGGAGGCACAAAGGTTCATTCCCTGGCCTTATTAAGGATTGAACTATTGCATGACCTTATTTCACCACAGCGTCTGTGGACAGCAAAGTTAAGCTGATGGTATAGTCTCCTTCATACTATCTGGGGAACCCAATCATTAATTATATTCTTTTGTCGAGTTAAGGGAAGGGTTGCAACCCAATGTTCTGTTGGTTTGGCAGAGAAGAGCCACCTAGTGGAGTGTAAAAAAAAACTGTTGTTGTTATTTTTATTATAATAAAATTATTATTATCATAAAAATTATTATTTGGTATAACAAGAAAATGAGAGTCGATCAAAGCAAAATACTGAAGATGAAAAGCAAAATTGTTTAAAATTACAGGGTAAATAAAGTTTAAAACATTTTATAATCAAAACATGATGAAAGTACAACTTTTTAAAACTTGTAGGTACCAAGAAAATTGTTGGTTCAAGTTGTGAGAATTTACTAGCACAACCAGAACTGAAATGGTTAAAGTGTAGACTTTGAATTGATCTAACCAGCATTGGTTTTTGGCAAGATTGTCTTTTCTTCCTGCATGAAAATTTGGGAAAACAAAAAGAGGAGTGAAGGGGGATGGGGGGGGGGGGGAGTTACCATTTGTCAGTGAGTGCAGTTTCTGATTAGTGTAGCTTGGTTAATATATCTATAAATTTACAAGTTCCAATCAAGGCATTATTGTCTCCATTAACTTTTTAAAAAATTAATAGCCAGAGAACAGAGCCTTGCTCTTTTGCTGAATTAGTCAATCTCAATCGTAAGAGCACTAATTTCTCAGAAATGTCCACTTTCAGAGGCTGCGACGTTCTATTGCATCTCCCGCTCGCCGCATGTCAAGTACATGGACAACTACAACCTCAGCAACTGGCATGCCAACTTTGGATGTTGACATGCAGTTATCACGATCTCATGAACTCAGCACTGGCAGCCCAAATCTTAGTCCATCAACAACACCACGAAGCACTAGCCCTCTTGTACATGGGGGCAAAGCTAAGACCGAAACTTCGGATAACTCACCACTTAAGCCTGGCTCACAAGATTTCAACAACAAGCACAGGCCATCTTTATTTACTAGTAGCTTTCCTGCTCCAGTATCTCCAAGTTTGATACGAAAATCACCCGACAGGCAGCGCCCTCCGTCACCTGCACTTAATCTAAAAGCACCTGATAAAATGACAGGTTCCTGCAGTAGCAAACTTAGTGACGAGGACTTAAAACTCGATATAGAATCAGTGGAAACTGCAAAGAGTAGCAAAGAAAACACTGAAAGCAGTGAAAGTACTGCACAATGCAGCTGTACTTGCCATGTTTATAGAAATTCTTCCATGAAGAGGAACAACACAGAGCTTAGTTCATCTTGTGTGAAAGCTGCTGTTAAAGACTTTGAACTTCCAAAACATGAGGAGTTAGACAGAATTTTAAGCATGATCACTGACTGGAATTTTCCTATCTTTGATGCTTGTAAATATGGTAATATACTCTGCCAGGTAAGTGTAGGTACTGAATTGTCTGGACTATAACCTGCACCCTCACATTTTTTGGACTAAGAGAAACAAAAGTCAACAGACAACCAGCATCGCTGTATAACCTGCATCCTTATTCACTTCTTCCATGTATACCATCAATCACCGATATTTAACTGTTAAAACATTTTCATTAGAAAATTACAAATTGTAATGAGAAAATTTGGGAAAATGTCACATAACAGCAAACAACAAACAGTTAACAAGCAGTTGCGTCATGAAAAGTGAAAAATTCCCTGGTTCAAGTCAGTTCCACCAGATAGAAAGGATGATTTAAGTCATACCAGTAAGCTTAAAAAAAAGCATAGATGCTCATTGCTGCAAAATCTAGCAGAGCATTTTATTTTAAATACTTCACGTGTTGTACTTGTAGCCAGATCAATTTCAGAATCTATTAGAGAACCCACATCGATAAATTACATGCATCTTCTGCAATACAATGTAAAATAGCAGATAACTCGCGGGTTGTTGTTGTCCCATTGTATGAGAAGGTAGGAGGGGAGGGGTCCTGTGTTACTCTCAAATGGCTGAAACTGAATGATGAATACTGAATAATGTTTTTCGCTTGAATTGCCTCTTTTCCCCTTTACCAACTCTCCCTATCATTAGTTATGGGGTTTCTTGTTTCCTTTTTTTCAGGATTAGGTCGAATGTCAGTTGGCAGTCTTTTGTTTTTTTCTTGTCACTTGGGTCACACTTAGCTTACATTAGAACATTTTTTTTTTCTTTTTATTAGAACTATTTTCTTTTACTTCGAGCCCAAATTACAAGTTTTGGCCATTTCATAGCTTAGTTTGGGTGCCACAATGTAATTATATAATTTTTAGTCCCAGTGTTTGTTTTATATCTTTTATGTAATTGACAATTCTGAAAAGGGTGGCAGCTCTTCATTTTACCACAACGCATTCTTCTTTGTACTAACAACAAGTATGCGCGCCAAGTCTGAGGTTTACAGACTTGTCGATGCATTTTCAAGGGTATTTTTAGACATTTATAGATTGAAATTGTGGGTAAATTGTCATCTTTTTTGTTTCTGTGGATTAGCAATAATTGGTAACTTTACACTTTAAACTTTACCACTCCTTGATTCCCTGAAAGAGCTGCTGATCACTTGTGAATGAGTTTTTCTTTTATTGACATTTCAGGTTTCTCATAGAGTTTTCCAGAATGTTGGCTTGTTTGAAGCCTTCAGGATTCCAGAGAAGGCCTTTTTAAGGTTCTTTCATAAACTAGAAAGTGGATACCATGATATTCCTTGTGAGTATTGGGAGTTTGATTGAGGCTATGATTTGGCCAAATAAGACCTGACAGCATGCAGCAGCATTATCAGCATGAATAGATACAGATGACTGTTATTATTACCTCATTACACCATCATTAGCATCACTTTCTATTTGTCATCATCATCATTTCCTATCAACCTTATTATCATCAACCATTTTCATTATCATTTTCTCAACATTAAAGAAGCAAACTAGACATTTTTGATACAATTTTTTTTGAAGGAAACTAAAATTGTTCTGGACTAAAGAGTTTGACCCTGGATCCTCTTTACTGTATGTGTCTTGGTGAAAACATTAGAACTTAGCTTGCTATCAATTTTCCTTCAGAGTCACATTTGCTGTTTGCCATGAGGATGCTCTACATTTGCTATGGTCACTGTGGTAGTGATTTGAATACTAAGTTTGTTCATTTTAAGCACATAAAATTTGTGGAAGGAGTTTTTTTTTACACTTAAAGTGCCTATGAAGCGAAAAATGTTATTACTTCTGCAGTTGATTAATCTTTGGATAAGTTGAGCCAAACCTGCACTGACGATCTGCCTACCTTGAGATGCATCAGCAGCCTAAGTTTGGATTAAATACATCCAAAGGTTATGGATTGGCAGCAGATTCAAATAAAATGCAAATTTTTTTGGAACCCCAAATTACATCATCAGTTGTGAACTTTAAATGTTATTGTTCCAGAACCATAGAATATTTAGAGAATTATTTTCCCATCACTATTCCTCATTTGGCAAGGTCTATCCACGGAAGCAATAAAAGTTTCACTTCATAGGCACTTTAAGATGCAGAAACTATTAAAAATCTTCTTTAAAACCTGGTAGTTTACCAACTTGCTTGTTGCCTACAGATCACAACTGTATACATGCTGCAGATGTGCTTCATGGCGTGTATTTCCTCACCACCCAGAAGATTCCCGGTTTATGTGTTCCAGGATCACAGCATAAACTGGGCAGTGACACAGACTCCGACTCTGATAGTGGAGGTGAAAACAAGAGTTACACTGGTTATGGTTCGTTAGCAGATGCCATCCCCCTGCTGGAGCTGCTGGCCCTTTATACTGCGGCAGCCATGCACGATTATGATCACCCTGGAAGGACCAACGCATTTCTTGTTGCTACCCTTTCAGAGCAGGTTTGTTTAAATGAGCTGTCATTAAATTAGTTCATCTAAGCAGATGGGTAAATCCATGCTACCTCTGATTGAGTGCTTCTAAAATTTTTTGCCTCATGTTGAACTGGTTTAAAAAATAATCAAGTTTAAAACAACTAGGTAATGCCACATTGTCCCAGTGGCTCAGAAAGAGGGGGTCAATGGAGAGTAAGGCTATGATGTCAGATAAGTGGTTTGGAAGCATTGTTTGAGCTGAAAAGATTCTTCACTGAAGTGAGACATGGCACACAGTTCAAATTTTAAAACTTTCATTTTTGACTGTGTAAGCGAGTTTATGACAACAAAAACAGTTCAAGTGCTTGCTTGCATCCCCATGACCTCTGTCACACGCTACCTTCATTTACCACTGTCAAGTTGACAAGTGTCCATGCTTAACAACCCTAAATGACCAAAAACACACCCACTCAAACTAGAATTTCTTGCAATATCAGAGTGAAATGAAAAATAACTTGAATACAGTCTCCACAACTTCAGGGATTTAATTTAAAAAGTTGGTTTAAGGGCTCAGTCCCCTTTAACAGCCTTGAACAGAAACGCACAGCTACATTGTGATGATGGGTTCAGGCCTGAATACTGCGATATGTGAAGGGGTCAGTTTTCATTCATAAGTGATGATGATTTCATTGCATATCTTTTGAACTCTTTCTCAGTGAATTTAAGCAATTTTCCAAGAAAGGTTTTTTTAAAGGGTTCGAAGAAGGTGCCAAAAGGTTTTCACTTGTCATAAATTTTTTAACTAAATCATACACAGAAACAATCGTAGTAGTTACATAGGCAGTGTTAATAATTTAGTTGACAAGTACGGTATATAGCGGCCTATCTAAGACCCTCTATACCACAGGCAACTGTAAATCATTGTAAACGCACTGAGGCAATGCATAATGCGTACCAAGAACAGTTGTTATTATTATTGTTATTGTTATTATTATTATTATTATTATTATTATTATTATTACGCACTCTTTACTTGTGTGTACTAGTTTTTTTCTATCTCATAACTGTCATTATGTTCATATTTGTGTTGTTGTTCCACAGGCACTATTGTACAATGATCGCTCAGTGCTAGAGAATCACCATGCAGCCTCGGCGTTCTCACTGCTCCTTTCAGACCCCAACTTCAAATTCTTGTGTGAATTGGAACCAGCACAATTCAAGCGCTTCCGGTTCTTAGTGATTGAGTGTATTTTGGCTACCGACCTCAAGAGGCATTTTGACATCTTATCGGAGTTTAATGCAAAGGTTAGTTTTTCAGCTGCCTGTTCTAGCTGTACTATAAACTAAATCCTTTCTTGAGCGTAACTAAGGCGCTTCTCTTTTGTTTTTCACTAAAACAAGTCAGTTAAAGTGTGTTGCTCAAGGACACAACACGGTGGTGACTGTTCCAATCATGGTTTCAACTTGCATGTGTCACTCACTCTTCTCTTTAGCACAGATTATGTGTGAATATGTGTAAATCGCATTTATCGCCTTCACTTAGTTGGTAAGATCTCAGTCTAAGCCCTGGGTTAGAACAATTGTGCTACCTTCTCTTAAAACACATTTTGTGGACAAGGTCGTTTAGCTACTTGTCTAGTCTCCTGGGCCTGGTTGTTCAAAGGCTTGTTAATTTTATCCCTGGGTTATGCCAAAATTCAAGCAGTAGTTTCTTTTCTAAGCAGATGCTTACAAAAATTTCTTAAAAAATATTGTTTAGATTTCCAATGAAAAAAATGATCAGTTCCAAAGTTACTCTCATATCGATCTCGGCATGATTGAAAACAAGGACCCAGCTTAAAAACTCAATCCAGGATTAGTGCTAATCGGTCTTTGAACAACTCAGCCGCCTTGATAGCCGGCATAGAAACTTAATAAAACCCAAGCGATTGGCAATAAGAGAAAAGTTGCGACTTTGTGTTTCAAGGTTGTTTTGACAAAGAAGAGCTACCCAGTGGAGTGTCAATCAACCCCTTAATTTTTTTACTATCATTGTTGTTATTGTAATTATTGTATTGTTGTTGTTATTATTTTGTCATTATTTTGTTGTTGTTGTTGCTGTTGTTTTAAATTGTTATTGTTATTATTATCATAATGTTATTGTTATTATTACAAGGTTAACCTAACATATTGGCCGGAATATTTAGGAAGAAAACTAATGAAGCCTAAATGCAAATGTAAAAACTGCCTGCTTTGACGCGTTCATGTTTAAGTCTTCATATAATGTGCTTGCAGATGTCAGAGGATGGAGGAGGCCTTGATTGGAGCCTTGAGGCGGATCGACTACTCACTGTACAGATCTGTATCAAGATGGCGGACATTTCTGGTCCCAGTAAGAGAAGAGATCTTCATGTCACGTGGACTGACAGAATTGTTGAAGAGTTCTATGAGCAGGTTAGCCGCTGATTGGTGGGCTAGGAACAATCTATCGGCAGTCACAGATGGGATTTATTCAGTTTTACCAGAAACCATCGTTAGCGTTGGGACTTGGGAAAAGTCCTCCGAATACATCCCATCTACCCGACCCATCAACCCCTCTGCTGAGGGGAGGCTGGGTTGGTCCGAGCCTGGTCAACTCTTAGTGTGGATTAGGCCAAAGTTCAAGCAGTAGTTTCGTTCTCATAGAACTCTGACCGTTAAGATTTTCTACCGAAAAAAAATATCAATTTCAATACTGCAGCGCGAATCAGTCTTACGCAGGTTAACAGTTCAACCCTGTTTTGAGCTGTTTGAACAGCTGGGCCAGGATTATTTATCTACCCTAAATATGCGTAAAAGTGGCGGCGTTTTTAGTATCAGGGTTCGTAAGGGCCCTGGAAATCCTGGAAAAGCCCTGGAAAGATTTTCTTAAGCCCCGGAAAATTTCATAGAATTCTTTTGAAAAAATTAAATTCTACTCACTGATGCTATTTCGGTAAATGGTTTTCGTTTCGAGTGAAAATTAAGATTTTAGACTTAAATTTTGCATGTCGGTATTGCATTAAGTTTAAAAAATACGAATTTTACGACAATAACCACTAAAACGTTTAAACAGGTGATTCGGAACGTTATTATTTTCATTCTGGGTTTAAAGAACCCCTGGGAAAACGAAAAAACAGCCTAGAAACCCTGAATTTTTGAAATTCTAAACGCGTATAAACCCTGTTAAAACTCTCCCCTACATTCAATTTAGTCCTACTAAGGGAAAAGGTCAAAACAATGGTACTTCCTAGGAACCCAATTTAGGGGGTGGGGTATTATGTGCCGCCAACCACCATCTTTTTTCAAAAAAGCTGAATTTCAGGAGCAAATATCATGTTCAACAAAATAGATACTGATAAGTACTTTCACCAACGCCTTCTTTGTGGAGAGAGGAGTCCATAATACATTAAAATACAAACTACCCCTAAACCAGGTTTTGAGAAATTGAACTCTGAAAAAGTGGGGAGGGGTGGGGTATGGGTATGTGCCGCCACCCACCACCTCCCCCGACAAAATTGGGTTCCTTAAAAATACCATTGTTTTGACTTCTTCCCTATATGTTTTCAGCTACGTATTCTTTTGAAAGTTTAGTTTGAGAACAAGAATTGTAGGGCAAATTTGAACGAAGACAAAAGAATGTTTTAAAAATCTAATATCTTGTTGACATTTTGACCCTTTGATTTCTAGGGGGATGAAGAAATCGCTCGCGGTATGCCCGTGTCGCCTTACATGGACCGTAATCAGCCTCATGTGGAGCAATTGCAAGAGTCGTTTATCAATCATCTGGTAGCACCGCTGTTCAACTCGTACGCCAACGCGGGCTTGATGCCTGGCGAATGGGTCGAGTTGAGTGACTGTAGCACAGATTCTGAGAGCGACGAGGACGCATCAGATGACGGCAACCCGAGCAATGAAGAAGACAAAGAAAAGACGAAGACAAAGAAGAAGCGGCGAAAGAGGCGAAAAATAGTCTCGGAACTAACAACAAATATAGAGACAAACTTTGAATATTGGTTAAAAAAACTGAAGCAGTATCAGCGTGATAAGAAACTGTCAGAAAATGCGAACACGGATGAAAGCGTTGATCAAGAGGTTATGCGAGAAACTCCTATAACAGAAAATATTATAGAAGAGGATGAAAACGGCTCAGAAAGTAGCAGTATCGTCTCCGAGCCTCAACAAAACAATCAAGAAACGGAAGTGTAGTGATTATGAAGCGAGTGAGTGCTCTATAGACAGTACTAAATTTAGGTTTATGTGTACAAGTTTTTCTTTGTGGCCGGTGTTTGCGACAATGCTTATGTGTACTGGTTAGAGTTGTCAGCTCTCTCAAAAAGATGGCGACAAAAATTTACCCACAATTCCTAGTGCATAAAATCTTAAAAATACTCCTAAAAGCGGGAATCCGGCTGTAAACGTCAAACTTAAGATACACAGTGTTGGAAGAGTCTCACCAACTATAGCCTACTCTTAGCCTTGTTTAGCGGTGGTAGTTTCGCAAAGCATTGTGGTAAAATGTAAACCCGCCATCTTTTTCCGTATGTCGATACCTTTGCATGTCTCCAGTTATGTCCAGTTAGTTCCTATTTCAAGCTTGCTCACATTCTGGGGAATTCATGCTCCCTAATTATTTTAGTGTTGCAGTTGCAAACATTTGAGCTAAATGTGATGCCGGTCGTTCCGTAAGTCCTGGGATTTAGAGGCCGTGCTAGATTTGTTACACAGTGAGTTAGCTAACAGTTTTGTGAGGAAATTAACCCCTTGGTTAGGGATCTAAATTAGGGAAAAAGTCGTTAAGCAAGGCAATATAACATAAAGGGAGCTTATAAAACGAGGGCGCAAACGTCTGGAATGCACCGTGCGGGTCACGCCGTCGTCTTCAAAATTACGGCGTTGAAGTTCGTGACCAACGGAAAATTTTGTCAAACTTTTTTAACTTTAAGAAAAACACCTTCTGTTTACTATGAAAGCGTAACTTGGACAAAAGAAAAGCAAACTAGCCATACGTGATCGAAAAGTGGTAAGCAGGAAATGTGTTTTTTGTAAGCCGCGCCATCGTCGATGTTGCCGTACTCGTTGCTAAAGGCCCCTGCCATTACCCTATTCCTTGACCTTCACAGAAACTCCATCGTCGATAACGAAAAAGCAGAATTTAAGAAAATGTTAAATTTGTGTTTCGATAGCTGTCGTTTTTAAAATTTTCACTTCGTTTGAAGCGCCCTACTAAGGCTAAGGTTAGATTGACAGAGCTGCGTGTTTAGGAATTACAATTTAAAATTTTAGTATCAATATAGACTAAATTAATACCCAGTAAGTTCTTTTTATTTTCCGGTTGCATCGCTAATGAGAGTAAGCAAAAAGAGTCTTTTATATAAGAGTTAAAGGTATGAAAACGATCACTGCACTGTTTGGTTGTTTACAACTGGTGAACACTGTAACTAGGTCTAGAGGTCTGTAGAAATACTTGTTTTCTGAGATATCTTTTAAAAAAGGCCTTTCATTAACGTTTTGATACCCGATGTTTATGATTTGTTCACTATAAAAAAACGGTTTGTTTGTTTAAACTTTCAAAACTCGGTCTTAAAGGTTTTTAAAGAATATTTTTAAATACGCGGCTTTAAACTAGAAAGATAATGATTTTGTCGGCATATGAAGACATTGTTATTACGCAGCGAAATAAAATTATTCTCTAGTTTTTAATAGTTTCCTTAAGAAAGCTTATTTCTTTTCAGAAATACCATTCAGTTTGCTTCAAAGCTGAGATAAGCCAAATGGATGATGCATGTTGTACACCCAAACTTGACAAAATCAGTGTCTTTGTGTGTCTCTTCGCCTGCGAGTAGTCGATGTTCAGCTGGCTTGAATTGGAAAATGCTCGTGGGACGGTGCGAAGTGCATTGTTTATCATTTCTGGCTTATCTTTTTCGAACCTTATCTTCACAAGTTTCCGAGTTTAATTTAAGTTTTCGGCTTTCGTGTTGGTTGGGAGTTTCAAGCATCCACTTAGCTAACGTTTCAACTGGATCAGAATCGGAAGTGAGCGTGGTGGAAAATAGACGCATTTAAGGGGTATGCTTCTTATCAATATTGACATAACTGCGAGTTGGCTGTTAAGTGAAGTACCATTTCTTGTGTTTTGATACATCTTGTGTACTTGCAAACTGTGAATAGTACGTTAATGCCATATACTCGTCTGCGCAGGCAAATTGTATACGAATCAGTATGTTATGAACTATAGCCAATCGGCGACCAACAAATCACCCGCCGATTGTTAATAGTAGCCGGGTACATTATTTAATACTACGCATAAAGTAGGTGTTAGGGACGAGGATCGAATTGTATAGACCATGCACTTCCGAGTAAGCAGTCCGTATTATAGCCCAACTGCTTACAATAATGATAATGGGGGTCGTGGGGGGGGGGGGGTGCTTATAGAGAAATTAC
>JAOBAT010059354.1:0-26067 GCA_026413305.1 Hydrozoanthus tunicans | reverse complement strand
ATACAATAAAAACCAATACCCCTAATTCAGGTTTTGAGAAATTGAGCTCTGAAAAAGTGGGGAGGGGTGGGGTAGGGTTATGTGCCGCCACCAACCACCTCCCTCGACAAAATTGGGTTCCTTAAAAATACCATTGTTTTGACTACTTCCCTTAATGCACCACTTTACCTTTAAAACGGAGCACTGACAGAGGGAGAGGGTAAGGGGCGCACCGTCGGCTTTAATTGATAACAGCACTCTTAAAGAGCTGAAGAAACCGCTGACGTTAAATACCTTTTAACAATCTAATACTGACCTCTGGTTTTCTTTCGCAAGAGCTGCACCCCGGAGCATGCGCAGAGCAATCACTCTCCGTGGCACCATTCTCTTCCCTGTGCAAAGGTTTATAGGAGTGTTATAGAAGCAGTTTCTACCTCTGGCACTAGAAACCAAAGCATTCGTGACGATACAAAACACCACCACAACAGACAGGGTCTTGTTGGCCATTCTCTGTAAACTAAAAAAAAGTAAAAACCGTAATTGTTGTTAATGAAGTTGATACAGAACGTTTAACGTTTAAAAGTTTGTATGAATAGATTTTATTCAATATGTATACATGGGCCAGAGCGAAATTTAGAATTAGTTTTACGATTTATAAGAAATGGTTTTGAAATACACGATGCGAGAAAAGTCAATGACAAAACCGACGTTTCAGTGTATCTAGCGCCGTTATGAAGGCTAAAAATATGCGAAAGGCAAATTTAACGATTCACTTAAACTTTACGAGGAACGACACGATTACATGTTTGTTGTTGTTCATTAAAAATTCTATTTTTCCCGAGTTGTTTCAAGTTTGAAAACTTTTGCAATCTCTGGGAACATTCGGAAATCTTTGGAAACAGTTTTAAAACGTTTCTAGGCGTTTTTACGATTTTTAAAGACTTTCGGAAAATCTTTGAAGATCTTCGGAAATAATTGGAATCCCTCACAAACCTTCCCAACAATCCCGAGTGTTTCCAACACGGCAACATAGAATGAAATCACGGAAAATATCTTCTAAAATTTTTACAAAATAACAACAACTGATGACGTCGTTCATGATTTCTTTGGTTCTCGACCAATCAGAGCGCGTGTTTTACTATATATTTTAATATATGTCATAACCTTCTAGCGAAACCATATGTCAACTTTATGAAGAAGAACGAGGCTAAAACTTGCCAGAACTTCAAAACAATTTAAGAACAAGCTGATTCTCGATCTCTGATAGCTATTTTTTTTAACTTTAGTCAGTTTCGATTTTAACAGTACAATGAACAAATATAAAACGCCATTTTATTAGAACAACTTTATAAGAACAACGAGGCTCAGATTATTGCGCCAAAAAATTAAGAACAATGTGCCTCGGCCAAATTTACTGGTTCTTATGGAGAAAAAGCGCGTAGTCTACAATTGCATGAATTTAACACAAACCTTTCGCATGGAATTCGAAAAAAAATTAATCGCGTCCGTCAAAACCACAAAGATAACCAAATGTTGTTTTAATTGAGAGAACCTTAATTTTTGTTAAAAAAATTAATGGTTTGTTATCAATTCGTAAAAAAAATAATTCGCAATAATTCCGGGAATTCGAACCATACTGACCTTTTGATTTTGAATTACCAAATGCAATTCGCCCCCTCAAATTTGGCTCTATTTCTTCTCTTTTACTTTTTTTTCCAAATCATCAAAGATTCGTCAAGAGGAATATTTTAGCAATAACCTTCAAAACAACCCATTGTTGATTTGACTGATGGCTGCGATATTTTGTGAACGTCGTCAAACAGTCTTTGATCTTGATCTGCCGAACTCACGGAAGCGTTGCACGCGAGGCGCCATGTTGTGAGCGGAAACATGAAGAGAAGCTGATAAATTTGGAATTCAAGTTAAACTTTTATCTCAAAAAGAAGGTTTAACGAAATTTCCCACGATTTGTGTGGTGCCACCTGGCTTCCCAGTATTGTAAGTTGGTCGAAAACTTCAAACTAGTTAGTTATACTCTGTAATTAGATTCCCGAAATTATTACACACTGTTTTTATAATAACCAACAAACTTGGCCGAAGCTCATTGTTCTTAATTTTTCGACGATTTGAGGCTCAAAATGTTCTTAAATCTAAAGACAATAAAGTGTTCTTATCAATGTGTGGTTTAAGTCCAATAAAAAACAAAGCTAAAGGTTTTGCAATATATGCATACATTGGAAAACGAATGTTTAAAGAAATAACTCAGGTCAAATATACAACTGAAGTAGTGATTGATTAAAGAAGAAAAACTACGAACCTTTTTTTCATTTATTCTGTATTGTTACTGAAGTAAGCAATCGAAGTTCAGTAAAGTTAAAAAAATAGCTGTCGATCTTGTTCTTAAATTGTTTTTAAATTCTGGCCAATTTGAACCTCGCTGTTCTTCATCAAGTTGTTCTTATAGAAAAAAATAGCGTGTAGTATTAATTTAGGTTAATGGCAATGTAGTATTAATTCAGAGTTTCAACAAACTTCAAATGCTCACTGTAAACTTGAAGCAAAACAGTTTAAAATGGTTTAAAACTGTGTTCATTTTTTTTGTAACAGCATTTTTAGGCTACATGAAGTCGAGCACTTGCATTAAACAAATTTGTTAGAAGCTTCGCTTAGCAGTATTGCCGCGTTAACTGCCTTGAAAACAATTGTGCTCACACAAGCTTTTTTTTAAGAATCAGTGAGTTTGGCCGAGGCTCTGCATTGTTCTTACTATTTTTTGGCGATTTGAGCCTCAAATTGTTCTTATTTCCAGGTGTGGTTAAATCGAAGATTCACACTTACACGTATTGAAAAAGAATTTGATTAAATTTATCGTGAATTCGGCAGAGTCATTTTTCCGAGACAATATTTAGCTATTATAAAATGCGAAGCATTTCTTAATCTTTCTGTATTGTTCAGTTAAAGATCGAAGCAGCTCATTAAAGATTAGTTATCGAGCCCGAGCCTCATGCAGCTTGTTCTTAAATTGTTCTTCGATTTTGCCAACCTGAGCCTCGTTGTTTTTATTAAGTTGTTTTTCTTAAAAAAAACGTAGGTAACTGAGTGAAGTTTTTTTGATTAAGTTTGGTTTTTATTTTGGACAACCTCACGACCAACACGAACAAAGAGTCGAAAAAGACTTAAGGGTTTGAAGCTCACGATCTGTTGAAAAGTTGAAAGTAGAAAATGAATCAAGAACAACGTTATTTGATAACTTTTGAGACAAAACTATTTGTAGAAAACATTTGCGAAAAACTTTGAGCCAATTAAACTTTAATTCAATATATACAAAAACCTAATTCAATAATAATTTAGTAATGTCATGTCATACCGTCATACCAGTTTGCCAAAGGCAAAAAAAACTGAATCGCATACAGTAGCTTTAAAGTCGAGTCACCGTTCAAGAGTACTGAGAACTGAAAACTGGAAGATATTGGGTTATTTATACATAGAGATCCTTCGTGGCTAAGGGAAGTTACGAACGTTGACAAAAATACCTTGTGATGAGTTTAAACCAATTCAGCAGTGCGCAGTTCTACAATTTTGTCCTAACAAAACAGATTTGAAACGCTCGATTCAGTTGACCTTTTACTGTCTAAGAAATTACCTCGTTTTAGTTGGAAGTTCAATCTTTCCTGTATCTCCCACAAAATTACTCACCTGCTTATCTTCTAAAGCTAGTTCAGCGGTAGAATAACAAGGGACTTTCTAAATGTCACCGGGTTATTTCATATGAAGCTAAATCCTTGCAAGTAATTGTTTAACAAACTATGGAGAATTTGTTTAAGTGATCGTGCAAACAAGACGTACGTCGAAAGACTTCCTACAATTAAACTAGGCAAAAAAACTAGCTATAGGTAAAATTACTTACCAGAATTTTATTGTGTGTTGATGTGCACACGTCTATCTTTTGTAAAGTTGTTACTCTAGTGAGTTCAACTCCTAAATGATGCAAAGAAATAAAGTTTCAATGTCTTTTATGTGTTTCGCCAAGCATCTCGGATTCGCGCTTAAAATGGAGCACCTGTCACTCGTCTAACTTCATCTCTATTTCTCTTACTTTTGTCATTTCCGCAAGCAATTGAAATTCTAAGCGTCTCTTCCTTTGTTCCAGACAAAATTATAATCTAAAAGTGGGAGATCTTGATATTTAACAAACAGGGGGACAGCCGAGCAGTGCCTATCGGTTAACAAGTCGAATTTTTAACATAAGTTGAGCTCACACGCTTTCAGTTCAACAAAGGAGCCACTTCCTTTTTCTGGCGTGTTTTGAATTATTGACATTTTTAAAAGTTAGTGACTTTGCATAATTATCTCTGTCTACAAATTAAATAGTCGAAAAATTTGCTCTCAGTCGACCTATAACAAGACATTTTGTCAATACCCTTAAACAATCCCTTTTTGTTTGCAGAACAGAAAGAATATTTTAACGGATGACTTTTCACCAAATATCGATGTTGCTTTACACTTTTGACATTTATAAGTTCAAATAGAGAGGAAGTAAATGTTGTTAAAAGGTCGGCACTGAAGTCAATACCTTTGATAATTGGCTAAATAAAATTCTACTTTCACGATTTTATTGCTCTTTTGAAATACAAACCGTGTGCAGAGTTTGTTAAATTTGTTTGTTTCGGCAGCTTCAAAGACGAAAAATCTGGAAAGTGAGGACGGAAACGTAGGAAGCCGCAGCAAATTTTATCTTAATAAACTAGCAAAGTTATATTGATTACGAATGTGCGTAGAGCGACGTAAGCCCAACTTTTCATAATTTCTTCATTCTTTTTAATTTTTCAATTTCTGTAGTAGTAAATATTTCATTGATTATAACGAAAACACAGCTTTTGAATTTTGTTTCGTTGCCCTATAATTCGCGCAAAATTCAACGATGAAAAATTCTCCGTTCTAGCCACGATAAAGGTGTTATAAGACCACAATTTATCTGTCATGTTTCGCAATAAAGTACTAAATGAATAGTTTATCTTAAGTGGTAAAACAAAAATTAATTACACAAAACCATATTTGCGTCTTGTTATTTTCCAAATATCCGACTCTGTGGAAAGCCCATAAAACTTCTTGTGGGTCCAATTATATTGAAAAGAGTTAAGCGTGCTTCAGTTTAAAAGACAAGAAACTGTACTCACAAAACCATATTCTATCTTTAAAATTTCAATAAAGTTGCAACTTTTAGATTTTGTATAAATGCTTATTTTACTAAACATACATATACATACATACAAACACAATGCTTCGTTGAGACACCCTTTTCAAGATTTTTTCAGTCATAAATTGTCAACCACGAGAGCGTTTAAACTCAAAGCACTATCAGGCATAACAAGGAAAGTAAAATTTAGTTTGTACATTCCGTTTTTCCACAGGTTTACACGCTTTTTTTAATAAGAACGAGGCTCAGATTGGCAAAAGTTTAAGAACAATTTGAGAACAGTTTGAGGCTGTTGGGCTTGACAGCTATTTTTCTAACTTTACTCAGTTTCAATCTTTTACTTTACAATACAGACGGGATAAAATTGATTCTCAGTGTTTCTCTTTGAAGTCAATGCCATTGCTTCAAACTATATATACACTGTACCATATACTTGCCCAGAAGTAAGTTTCTTACAATGTATGTGTATTGCAACACCTTACGATTAGTTTATTTTTCATTCGATTTAATCTACAAATGAAAGTAAGAACAATTTAAGAACAATTCCAGGCTCAAATTGCCAAAACTTAAAAACAATGAGCCACGGATAAATCTACTAGTTCTTATTTAACTAAAACAAAAGCGTGTACATTTTAAAACATTCACCAAAAACATAAAACCCTATTGAAATTTATACCTAGAATAGTAGAAAATTTGTATGTGTATCAAACATTGTCTTAAAACTAAAAGGCCTCGGTTAAGAGTTGTATTGTTTGTAATCTTTTTCAGCTCTTATCTCAAACTATTCCACTCTCTTAATCAGTCCTCGGAAACGAAAAGTTCTCTATCAGGCTTCGGCAAAGCACGCTCAAGATTATTCCTTTTATGAACTACGAACCACTTGGCAAAAGACTTTTAAAACACTCAAGAGTTAATGCAATTGTGCATTCAAAATCCAAAACTAGATTATTCGAGAAAGTTTTCTCTCACACGTGTACGCTCTTTTTTAAGCACGTCGAATTTTTCGGGATATCAGCCTCAAATTTTCTTAACATTTTCTTAAAATATCTTTATTACTGATTTTGATAATACACGTATATGGTACATTTGTGTAGTAGTAGCTGTAATAGTGGTAGTAGCTGCTACTGCCTTTCTTAACAGTTTGTTCGGCTCAAGAGTTATGCCCGTAAGAACTGCGATTTGGTAAATGAAACGACTTAGGATGTAAAATTGTTATCTGCGAACTTTAGTCAAGAAGCCCACCATAAAGTGAATTTTTAATAACACTGTATGGATTATTTGCAATAGGTTATCACCATAAATAAATGTTCTTCACCTTTTCTCAGCCTCAGCATGTTCTTAACATTTCTTAAATTTTTGGCGGTTTTCCGCCTCATGTTCTTACAAAAAAAAGTTCTTATAAAAACAAGAATGTATATATATATATATATTTACAGTAAATCAAGTGATCAAACTGGCTCCACTTTCTAAACCGAAAGAAGAGGATTGAACAGAACTCACTTAGGGACTTCTAATTTCATTTCTATTAACTCTTTGAATGTAAAAATCAATACACCTGCTTAAATGTCTGTTTTCAAACACATTTAGATTAGAAACACAATCTTATCTTTGCGTCATAAATATGGTGGCAGTTGAGAATCCTTGTATAAAAGCTTATTTACAACGGAGTTAATTAACTTCGTTTTGTGCGAGTTAATAAGCTTTCTATAAAGCACCTCTTTATCGGCTCACCTTACAACTTCCCCTTCTCGAGAAAATTTGATAAAAACTTGATAAAAACGTTAAAAAGGGAGTGTATTAAAAAAAAACTTGAACCGAAACTTAAGTCTGCACATCTGTGGATTTATGAAAACTTTGAGAAATAATAAGACCGATTTAAGATTTCAGACGACGGCAGCGCTTGTAAACTAAGAAATTGACATTTAGCCGCTCTCTGCTGCACATTTTCTTCGTGATAAATTTGGGGGATCACCGAGCATAACTGATTTTTCACTGATTAAAAGTCAACACGAAAAACATGACGTTACTTGCAACACAGTTAGTTTGTTGCCTTTGGCGACTTTTATTAGAAGTTTTGCGTAACAGTAAACTAAATCGCAACGCACTCAGCTTAAACGTATGGCAAGCAATTAAATCTTAATTTTAATGCGCACTGCATGAGTACCAAATGAAAAGATTCGAGTACTGTCGAATAATTGGTTAACTAGAAAAAGATAAAAGCCAGAGGCAGAACAGGGCCATCACGTACCTTCTCGATCTTTCTCAATCCAAACGTTTAAGGAAGCGTAACTAATCGTAAGTTCGCTATGGCAAATTTTCATTAAACAAGCTTAGAAGACTTTCGCAGTTTGTTGTGTTTGGTTGATTCTCATTTTCTCATTACTAAATAACTTATTTTACATATGTTATATAAGATGCCATATTTAGTTCGCGCTTTTATATATTACACATTACAAAAACGTACCGTCAGAATTATAACTTTTTCAAAATTCGATGATCGTTCTGGCCCACTTATTCAAAAGTACTTGTAAATATTCTTAAGTTTTTTGATCTTGTGAAAGTTTAAATAAGTATTTTTATGCATTTTTGTCTAAATTAAAGTATTCGACGACTGTTTTCATTCAATCAAAGAACAAATAATTATAATACAAGTTTCTCTTCTAGCTATAGGCACGCCTTTATAAACCAAAAGCGAGAACTAATTATGGAATCTTTTAGCATGAAGTTTGCCTGAGCAAGAGTTTGGAATTCGCTTGATGCTAAATTAAAATCTCTATCCCCCCCCCAATCTTAACCTATTCAATTAAATAAAGTTCTGAGTGCCTGGCTAATGTTTAACCCTTATGGCTATTCCAGGCAGCTAATACCTTGCTTTTTCTTTACCAATTTACTCTGCTCATATAGAACTGCCAAAATTACCGTGAACTTAAATATGCTGGTCATGGAGAAGTTCAGTACCAAAATGACTTGGACTGGGTTAAGGCAACATTGATGAATTACGGCATTTCTTCATTACTTTTTTGGCTCCGTGTCATTATTTCCTTGTCGTTGTCGATGTAGCTCAAGAAGTGCTGCGTACAACGCCGAAATCAAGCTTGCTACCGCCTAACGTTGAGCTGCCAATTACATATATCTTAATAACCGGATGTGAGGTCTGTCCGGGAGAATATTTTGTCCGAGGACTTTCACTGTATATAAAGACCGAGCGTAGCGCCGCCTGTGCAAATATTTTTCAGGACAGACCGAACGAACGAGGTTATTAAGTATTCATTAGAATTAGGTCAGTAAAAAAGAACAAGCAATTATCTTGCTTGCTTGCGTTATTAGGAAACCGATTCTACCTACATTGAAATATAAAAACTGAGGTGTTTCTGTTTTCGGGTCACTTTTAATCATTTTGCTTTGCTCTTATTTCATTTGCGAAATAACGTAACCGCTTTTTAGTCAACCACTCTTGTTTTGTCCCGTTTACCCTTTAAAAGTTTCGCGACTTTAAAAATGCTTATAAACCTTTGTAACCATTTTCGACATTTTCGAAAATTTCCGACGACTTCCGAACACTTGTGAATATCTCCGAAGATTACAAACAGTTTTAAACCATTTTCGAAGATTTCCGAGTATTTTCGTTCAGATTGAAAATGTTTTCATACATCGCCGGCAAATTTCGATTTTGGTTGTTATCAACGCCTTCTCGTTGGGTACCGCGTAAAACGAAGAAATTTTCCCTCGATTTCATAAACATGCATGTAATTCAGTAGGTTTTCGTAAGAACTTTAGCATTGATTTCGCTAACTCGCTTCGCAACTCGGGCAATTTTGGAAAAGACTTGAAAGCACAAAAGAGATCTTACCTATACTTAGCGTACAGTGGTCATCGATTTTAAAGCTCTCATTACGCACGCGCGTCGACTTACAAATCAGTACAAATTTATGACATCATAATTGACTAACTTCATTAAAACCAAGAAACAAACATATCGCATGTTTGGTCAACAGCGAGCTGAAGCGTTTGAGACTTTGAAGTTGGGACTATTCCCATGCCACAAAATGTTTTGACACACAGCTTGTGGACCTCCGTTAAGTAGACATAATGTAACTCACTTATTGAAACCATTTACTGGTAGAGACATGAGTTTGGCATTATGATGGTTTTGAAGCGATACTTCGCCTTCGATTTCCCAGCCAAACATTTCAGAGGTAATAACTTGTCAGCTTATAATATATTTTTAAGAATATATGCACTAGTTAGAGATAGAAAGAGTTTCGAAAGGGTTCAATAGAAGTAATCTTTAACTAACAAAAGTTTATCGCCTGTTTTTTGGTATTGAAATGTATTTCTCGACTTTCCCATGCAAACTTTTAGCCTTAACACATTCAAAATGGAATCGCTATTTTTGTACAAGTTAATCAATGTTTTCTGTAACAGGATTTCCATCTTTCAATGAACTTTGGCGGATTCTACTAGATACTGTGACAAGGTAAGTACGTTATAAAAGACTATTCATAAGATACTGCGGCTGTACGGTTTGCAGTTGTTGTCAACAAACTGCAGAACCGGGTAAATTTTTCTTTACGGATTTTAAATAAATTTACCTCTAAATTTTCTGCAATTTTTTCATGTTATGAATAAACTAAACAGGATTAGAGTCGAATCAAGCTTTTGATCAGCTTTAAATAACTAAATAATGAAATTCCTGTCTTGTGAGCAAGTGTTTACTTTCAAGGATTGTTCATAGTAGAGAAAAGAATAAAAACCGAAAATGCTGTCACCAACCATCACAAGTAACAGATCTGGCTGCAAGCTGTTTACATTTGGTTAAACATGTTAAAAGTACAGTAAAGAATATATATTCAGTACATGTTTAAAGAAAATTGGCGATTTTAAGCTGAGTTTATAGTAGCTATAGAAATTACAACACTTTAAACTGATGAAAAAATACTGGCTATGACAAACACAGTCTTCCTCCGGTCACCGTGTATGACTCTGTGGGTCAGTGCTCGGGTAAAACATGTGATCGGTATTCAAATGATCAAGAATTCGGTCCTTGTCTATGAATCATAGTTTTTTCTGAGTTATTCAATTTGAAAGGAGCATTTATTTACAGTTAAAGAATCAAATTGTTTTCTGTGCCTTCGCGCATATGCTTCGTTTTATAGTTTCGACAAAGAGATATTTGGGCCATTATAGTCTCTAATTTGAAGAAAGGTACCGAAAGAAACTTAATTATTTTGAGCCTAAAACAGCAAAATTGTAAAGTAACACGCAAAAAGTATATTTCACAACCGAACTGTTTCAGAACCGACGTGCTTTGTTGTTACGATGAAACGAGCCTGACACGAGCAAAAGAAACTGAGAAACTTATTTTACCAAACATATTAAAGCAGTTTTAATTTAACATACTAACGGTAAATAGTTAATCTATTGTTTATTGAATTATCGTGGCGGCTTTCCCTCCCTTCGTCAAAAATGAGAGAAGTAAAGCCAAAAAACTCGTTTTACCGAACATATAAAAAGAAGTTAAAGCAGATAACTTAACAGCAAATAGTTAATCCCTTTTTTATTGTAGTTGAGGCGGCTAAATTCCTTCTTTTGGTTCCGATGAAAGCTAAATTAATTATCTTAATATAACCGTTTCAAAAATCACAGTTAATCTATGTGTTCTGATTGGCTCAGAGCAGGGTGGTTAATTCCTAAACCGCACTGTTTTAAGCTCTTTTTAATGGCAAAAGCTCATCATATGTCTTAACTTGTTCAAAACAACACACTTTCTATTGAATCAGTATTCGTAGAACAGGTCTAGTCTCACACACTTGTTGTTCAGTTCCACACTTTTGATATCGAGATCAATTTCGATGACAACTCGGACGAGTTTTTTCAAAAACGCGACAAGTTATTGAATTGACCACCGTCCACAAGGGGGCCTTTTGTTTCATAACCCACCGGCCACGTTTATACGGGCTTCGAGTTTGAGCCCTTGTGAAGAAAAACGTTAACTGGAAACCATTTTCTAGGATTTCAATAAACTCTTGAATAAGACAGAGTACACTTTTTTCATAAGAACCTTTTTGGTGAGAACACGAGGCTAAATTCGCCAAAAATTTAACAACATTTTAAGAACATGCTGAGGCGAGAAAAGGTGAAGAACATTTATTTATGATGATAACCTAATGCAAATCATTCATATATACAGTGTTATTAAAAATTTGCTTTTCGGTGCGCTTTTTGACTAAAGTTCGCAGATAACAACTCATTATCACATGTCGTTTCATTTACCGAATCGCAGTTCTTATAGGAATAACTCTTGAAACCCTCTATTTCTCTTTTTAAAGCAAAGTTAAAAGCATTTCTTTTAAGTTGAATTCTCTTTATGAACAGCTAGCTTGTTTTGTGTTGTGTCCGTGTCCGTGTCTTGTCCGCTTGCTTTTTATCTTAATACATGTTCAATCTGATGTGGTCCTGTAAGTAAATCTTGTAGTTTAACTTTCATACGGAGGGAGCTCACAATCAAAAGCCCTCATGGTTTCTCATGAGCTTCGTCGCCACTTATTCTTCTATAACTGTAAATTCTGGCAGAAAAAAAAACTGAAACTGAAACAAACTGCCAAGAAAGTCAGTACCAGCTACTACTGCTATATTACACAGATGTACCACATATGATACATGTATTATTAAAATCAGTAAAGATTTTTCACGAACAAGTTTAAGAACATTTGAGGATGATATCTCAAAAATATTAAGAATGTTACGTTCAGCCTCAGTCGAAAAAAAAAAGAAAGTATTCTATACCAGATACCATCTTCTTGAATCAGATTGATTTAGAAAGGAAACCTAAAAGCTGTTTAGTAATACCATTTGGACTAATTTATCAATCAAAAGAGGACGGAAGGATAAAGGTACACATGTTTAACTCGGTATGCACGAGGATAAAAGAAAAAAAAAAGCGCTCTCTGGAAAATCGTTTATTATTTCCATTTCTAGTGAGACCATTTTTTAGAACAGATTTTAGCTTTTGTTGATGTTAGGCTTCCATACAAAAACATTTATTTTCACCCTTCAAGCTTACTTTACATATCTAACAATTTACAATACGTTTTTAGAGTGCTTGGTCTAAAGAAGTAGTATAGGTAAAAAACTGGAGACTTCCATTTCATGCAGCTTTCAAAACTCTTCGTCTTCCAAACATCATCCCTCATTGTACGTACCTTGATTCCTCTTCCTATGATGTCTTTTCAGTTTCCTCACGTTTTTTGGATCTTTTTGCCTAGTCTTTAATGTCGAGTGTCTTCAAACATGTTTAGGCTGTGGAAAGCCCAGAAACATGTTTGAAGACACTCAAGACTGAGCAAAAAGATCCAAAAGACGTGAGGAAAAAAGAAATTCCAAGAGAAATCAAGTTATGAAGAGATGTACGTCAGCTAGATTAGTGAAACTCTAAAAAAACGTACGTGAGTGATCTCAAGCTATTATCTATCATTTTTCATTGTCTTCCAACTATCACCCATCTATTCTCATTATCTCCAGATATCTCCAAATATCATCCCACGTTTCCACGGGCTATCATCTCTTATTTTTCCTGATCATATCCTCTAGCTATCCAAAATTCACAATGGCCTCCAGCTATCATCCTACATTTTCTCCGGCCTAAAAAATCTTCTTGGAAGTAAAAAGGGGCTATGAATTGCTTCTAGATTGGTTTGTTGCAAGTTTGGGCTTTATTACACAGATACGCGTATTTACTGTAAGATTGGTAGATTCGAACGAAACTACATCCGGGGTACGATTGACATATTTTCCATATCCTCACTAGTGAAGATACCGCTGACGTATTCTTTGTTTTTTTCCGCTCATTTCGGCGCAAATAAGCACTCACGTTTTAATTTAATTTTAACTTTTATTAAGTTTGAAATAGCTAAGCTTTTCCTGAAACCGCCCAGATTTTGGCGTAAGGGGGAAAGAAAAACAAACAAAGTACCCGGACAAAAATTTTATATGTTCGCACGTACCACCGTAATATCCTCTATAAAGACACCCTCATAACAAAGATGTGCGAAAATCGTGTTGATGCAAATACATTTCATGATAAGCGGACATTCAATCGTCAAAAGTCCGACGTAAAGGCCAAGTGAAATACTAACGCTTCAAGCAATCCAATTCCTTGTTTTTTATATGTATTTGTGATGTCATTTTCTCACAAAAACGACAGCCTAGCCGTTTTTCCTCGACATGAAGTAAAAATGAACACAATTTCTCGACGGGTTTTTGGTTTTCTTTTTCTCAAACAGAAATTTTCAATTTTTTCAATCGCAAAGTTGGTGATTCGCGACGTTAATAATTGAGGAATAAAAAGATAGAATCTGTCCAATAATATCTATTTTTCATCTCGTATCGACTTGCCCTCTCATCTTTTTGTCTGTCTTTGTGTCTCCGTGCCTTTCTGTTTGTCAATTTAATGCGGCTTTAAAAACTGAAACAAGTAAGATTGACTTCATAAGGGATGGCATTACAATATGTTTTCTAACCACAAGCACTACATAAGCTCACTCAGATGTATGTTTGTTCGATTCTTCATGTTAGTCAATGGAGACTTTTCCTGTTTGTACTTCTTGGCCTCGTCTCGATACAACAATTTACAACTTTCGGAGGCGGTAAGGTTTCTCTAGTCCTCAACATCTGTGTTTACCCAGGTGAGTTGATAAATCAGGTGTTTCATTACATAGATACGAGTGCTATACTGTAAAATGCACCACTCGCTTTTATTTCATACCAAACCACATCCGGGATACGAGTGACATGTTTTTCATATGTTGTCGCTGACTGCTGACGCTACTTCTTTATTTTTTCAATTTTCCTGCTTCTTTCGTCGCAAACAAACACTCATACCTATAAAAAGAAAATAACACGTTGGCATGAACATATGAAGTTTATCTCTCGTGTTCCAAAAAAGATTTCACTTGTTTACTACGCTCACCCGTAAAAATGTCTTTTTTTCCTTCTACTGGAAGATACACTTCATATATGTTTGCGTCACCGTGTGATATCCCCTCTATATAAAATCTAAATCCTTTCTCAAGCCCGAGTGGCTCATAGGGCCGGCGCTTATCTCCGGTTTCCGTAGACAGGACACTAATCCATCGCAGGTTAGCTCCCAGCGGAACTGGTACTCACTTATACAGCTGAGTCGACTGGAACAAAGTCGGGTTAAAGTGTCTTGTTCAAGGCACGACACAGTGGTCTGACCGGGGCTCGAACTCGCAGCCCTAGGATTACGAGTCGAACACGCTTTGAACCGCTCGATCACTGTGTCACCGACATCCCCTCTATATACGTGCGTGTTATGGTAACAACTGTTTTTGAAATGATAACAATAAATATATTCATAAGTATACTATCAAGAATGCTGCAATCTGATTGGCTAACTTATTCATTGGCTTTTGTTTTGTAAATGGCATGTCGCCTTAAGTATGCTTTTTTATGTTCTAAGAGAACGAGTCAAATATCGGTTTAAATTTGAAGCTAGTATCTAGTTTGCTTGTACTAAACCACTTAGACTACTCGTCGTTTTCTATGAATCTAATTGTCAGTATATAGGCTTCCTAAGTGTTACACGGAAAGGCCTACTCCGGATCCTTATGTCGCCGCGATTTAAGGCAATTTAGGGCTACTTAAGGCGGTTTAATGAAAAATTGGGTAAAAAAATTACTGCGACTTAGTGCGATTTAAGGCGATTTAAGGCGACTTAAGGATCACGGAATATCTGGGATGTATGCATACGCCTTGTTGGGTTTTATTGACTCTTGTTTTTTGTTACAATACGTTTGATACTCAATGAAAACAAAGCGCTTTTCAAACGTCATTTTACTTCCCAGGTTTCCTGTGGGTCGCTGCTGTATTCTTATATCCACAAGATGTCCAAGTCCCCATCAACAAACCAACAGGTTTTTAACGAAACATTAGATACTTCAACTTCAAACTTTCAACCTCAAATACTGCATTTCCAATGTTGTGATTGGTTTACTCAATCTCGGTTATCAGCTCATATACCAAATTGGCCATATATGGAAACTAACTGTACAGTGTTGCAAAGCAGAAATATGGTTCTGGGCCCGGTTCCTCAAAACCCTGATTAACTTAACCCAGGGTTAACTCTTAACAAAACCTTTTGGTTGTCATGGTAACTAACCCTGGGTTAGTACTAATCGGGTTTTGAGGAACCGGGCCCTGGATAAGTTTTAGCTGCAATTTTCAAGTATCGATAGGTTTGGAAAACTCAAGATATCTAATAAACATTGTTTCCATTCGTGCTTGTTGGATATGAGACGATTTATGGCCAAGTCGTCGCTATGCGCCTCTTTGGCTAAACATCTCATATCCCAACACGTGCGTTTGCTCTTGTATTAATTGTTGAATAAAATTTGGAAGTATACTTCATGATACACGCCCTTCACGATTTGTCGAAAACCCGCTTGTTAAGTGAGCAACCAGAGATATAAGCTAGTTTAACAAATATCATCATTGTTTAGAGAACGCCTAGGTGTGTTTGATAAGACAACTAGGATTAATTCTTCTAGCATTTGTTTTGAGTGCTTGACTGAGCCATTTTAGAAGTGAAGATCTTGCTTTTCTAGTAATTCTTTTTCTCAACGTTTAAAGGAAATGTTCGATCAATGGTAGAGAAAATTGAGCTACAGAACCTCCAGAACAAGGAGACAGGAAAACACCGAGAAAACAATTCAGATTCACCTTCATTATCTTTACCTGCTGAAGAACAAAGCCCTACCATCGACTGTTTGCCCCCTCCCTCCCCTCCCAGCCTTACAAGTCTCCTACGGCCTTGAAAGTACTGTATCAGGAGTTTGTATCTTTTTTTCGTCATGTAATTTACACTATGTTTTTGCTGAGCTTGTCACGACGAAGTTTAACCTTAATACTTTCAGTTTATCTAATTTTGTAACTGAAATGTAAACTGCTAATGTTGTGCACTAAATCTGCTTTAAAAGAAAGTTGCATGTTAGTCCGCCGCAAAACGCATGCAAATTCAAGCAAGTTGCGCCTAAAGCAAAGGAGAAGTGATACGCACCAGCCGTTCCGTTTTTTGTAAATGTAAACCATGGGTTATCATGAATTCAACTGCTATCTTTTTCATGCTTTATGTTTTCGTACAAATCTCGAAAGGTGCTTTATGATCTGAAAATTACGAGGCACGAATGTATGACTGGTGTTTTTATGTGATAATCCAACCTTCAGCTTGTCACGTTTTTTCCAGTCACTGTGCGCGTAAAAACATAAAATTGTTGCTACTCGTTAAACAAAAATGATAAAAAAAAACTGAATGGAATCTTTTAAAACTTAACAAATCTTTCAATAAGCGGACAATCACCATGTGTATTTATGCTCAGTTTCAGGTGGCCCTCAAAAACAATGAATTAGCTTTATTTTCACCATGTACCCATGGCAACGAACTCAACACCTCCCACGCGCATGTCCGAAATACAGAGATATGGCGGATGTTTGAATAGACTTCGGACGTAAAGACACAACTTTTTTGTTGCTGGATTTAAGTTTTGTGATTTTCTACTTGATAAAGGAGTTTGGGATTGACACTTGCTCATTTCTCCAAAAGAAGAGATTACAATGATGTACATTTGTACGAACTTGACTTCTAGAATCTGAATAGTTCGTTTGTAAATTGGGACGATATTTCCCGGCCGCTTTTTCTGAAGACCTTGAACATCACAGGCGATGGGCTGCGGAGCTTCGGAGCCAGTGAGTTTGTAGTATTATCATTATGCATTTACTTTTATTCTACACTACACTATCAGCAAGCCGTCTCAGTTCGTTTCCTAGCACTTTAGTTCTTAATAAATGGACGCGTTGAGTATTAAATGATGTTTGTTTATATGTATCCCAGCCCCAGGCCATGCGTAATTATATGTCGTTCTTTAGAAATGTTCTATAATACAAAGAGCTTTCAATCGTGATGGTACTAATCGGTCGTACCAATCATGGACCATTAAATTATATCTACTCGAACGAATTCTGTTTCTTTTGATGCCTCCGAGTTAAGGGCTGATAGAATTTCACGAGTATGATAAACGATAAAGACGATAGTGAAGACCCTGAAAAGGTTCGAATCGAGATAATGAATCATTTAGTAATTTATAGAGCTTAATCCCAGAATGAACCAGTGAGATTTATATTCAACTACACATTTGAATTGGATCGAACGATTTAGTTTCACTTTCATGTGCAGCAAAAGCAAAAAAATAAGTGGGAGCGCATTGGAGAATGTACTAGTTCGTTATGAAATCTGAAAGTCCTATTCGAAATTTTCTGTTGTTTATATAGCTAGAAAATTGTTGGGGGAAGCCAGTGTCCCCCCCCCCCTGGTTGCGTCGCTCATGAACTTTGACCTTGGTTGAAACCAGAGGACTAGTATAGAGCTCTATAGATCAGTTGGACTAGTTTACAGTAAGTTGAATTAAGGACAGACAAGTTTACATAGGTGCTAGCTTAAGTGACTTATTGAGACTTTTAAAAAACTTGACACTCACTCACAACAAACAACCAGCTCACAAATCTTAATGATATTGTTCAAGTAGCTAAATATAATATTTTAACTAGTATAAAATATATATTTTCTTCTTGTTTTTAAGGCAAAGGTTAACGTTGTGCGCACTCAAGCTGCCCCCTATCCGCAAACACAAGTAGTGACTGCTCCAGGCCCAGGTAGGTGCCGGGTTCTTCCTTTCAGTCCCAGCAGTTATCAACATTTAATTTCTTCTTACAGTAGCCCATACAAAATAAGACATCTGGTATTGAGAAAACCAGAATTGATTAAACAAGGAAGGATACTGCAATGTTTTTTCTATTTCATATCTTCAGAATTTCTCTACCAAAAACAATCCTGGGCTTTACTTTTTAAAACATACCCAGTAAAGTAAGCTTGTATACTATTATTAACTTGCTATGAAGAAAAATACAATTAATACCCAAAACAATTACTGCATTTTCAAGTCCATAGACACAAGAAACTCCCTTTGACCAAAATTTCAGACAAAAAATTCCTGCAGATTTTACCCTTCCCCTTCCCCCTTCTGCAACCCTTTCCTTTCTTCTCTTCAGAGCTGTCATCAAAACATGTAATTTAGGTCTCTGGGCCAGAGGCTGTAGTGTTTGAGTTTAATAAAATTTTCACTGTTTCGGGATTTCAGTACTAGTTGTATGTGATTGAGTAGTGTATTGTACAATGTTTTTTAGTTCAAAAAATCTTGTTAAATAAGAACTAGAAAGACGGTGGCCCATCATACATCTTTAGAAACTTTAAGACCATGGTGTTTTAACAAAAAAAAAAGCTTGGATAAAACTAATGAAAAAAATTATAAAAAGTTTTACTTATAATCAGTGCCTCTATCCGCAAAGCATTGAGATATGTTATTATCAGCATGTGGTGTTGTGTTGACAAATGACTTATAACACCTCTCCCTTTGGTAACCACTCTGTGTGCATTTGTTTCAGCAGGGTACAATCATCCTGGGTATCAAGGAGCAGTCCAGGGTTACCCTCCACAAGGCTACCCTCCTCCGGGGTACCCAAACCACAGGGGACCTCCTCCAAGACAGTATCCCCAACAGCGGGTTGGTTACGGTCAGCCAGGCTATGTACAGCCAGGGTATGCACAATCCGGTCCAGTTGTAGTTAACAATAATAACAGAGACTCTGGTGGCGACATGTTGGTTGGCATGGCAGCTGGTGCCATGATGGCAAATGCCATGCGAGGACCTGGTTACCATGGTTTCCATGGCGGCTACTATGATCATGATACTCACATTCATATACATGATCATGATCACTTCCATGAGGGTGACGACCATCACCACGATCACGACCATTTCCACGAAGGGGATCACTATGAAGATACTGGTGCAGCTTTTGATGATGGTGGATATGATGGTGGATATGATGGGGGTGATTTTGGGGGTGGAGACTTCGATGGGGGGGATTTTGGAGATTGATCACAGACCCATAAAAGATATTTTTGTCATACAGAAGCTGTAAATAGTCACCTGAAGTCATCATTTTAGAGTTAGCTGTAGTAGCTTGTTAGTTTTTGAAATATAAATTATTATAACAGTTTTATTATTTAGCAATCTCGTGGGTGGCTTAGGTTAGGGGAGCCCATTACAATTTCCTTTGTGCCCCCAACCCCCCCCCCCCCCCACAATAGTTTTTTGCTTCTGCTGCCTATGGACCTTCAGCTTCAGCAGACACAGTAATGTTACAGCCTTTTTAATCAGCATAGCTATTCAAACTTATGCTGAATAATTTCTAGTTGTTGTTATTCACATTATCATTTTTATTTAGTATACAGTTACTGTGTGAAGGAACTGATGTTATTTATTTTTATTATAATCCAAGTAGTACTGCTGTATAAATTAGCCATTAGAAGTTGTTTGTAGTTTCAAAAATCAGAAGGGGTCTTAGGAACTAATTAATAATTTTGAAGGTCAGCAAGCTAGAGAGAAAAAGATTTAAATGATAATTTTGTTAGACATACAATGAAATTACTCTTTAGGACTACTGGTGTAGATAAATGATTTTAGTTTGTACAATATATTACTGTATAATTTTCTTTTTTTTTTGGATTTAGTTATTAGTTTCCACAATACTTTTACTGCGTTTAAGCAATTTCAGCAAAATTGCTTTTAAAATAGAGTAAAGACTGAGTACCAGAAAAATGAGTACAGGCTACCAGGTATAACCAAAATAGGTATTAGACTAAACAGATGGATTAATGGTAATGTAATGACAGTGGGTGTTGGGATCACATGACAAGATGTGACTGTAAGTGCCTCAGTGTTATTGCACCTAGGAAAAGTTTATGAGTGATTCCTTGAAATATTTCCAATCCACTAAAGGGGATGAACAGGAATTCCAAGTTGCTTAATGATTTTCAAAGAAAATTATGTATAAACTGCAGTTCTAGAGGGATGGAGTTGGCATTACTGGGGTATGGGTCAGGGGGAGGGTGGAAGAGGGGGGGGGGTCACAACCTAGGACCCTGGTAGTGAGGGTACCTGCATGTCAGAATGTTCTTTTGAACCACAAAATTTATACTTTTGAAGACTCTGATAAATCTGATTTTTCCTGTTTTCAGTAAAATGTTTGCTGTGGTATAATAGCATTTGTAGTGTACAGCTGCGGGTCACAAAGTGTGTTTTGAAATTAGTATAATTAGTATATATTATAGTGTTGTTGATAGCACTGAGTGACATAAATTAGAAAGACTTAAACATTATTACATAGCTGAGTAGGCTTATGTACTTAGGCATTGAACCCAGGCAATATATAGACTGAGCACAAAGTTGATAAAATATAGGTGACTCTGGTCTGTCTAAAAGAGCCACTCTATAGAGGGTACATCTGGTTTTGTAATCATATAATTTATTGCAACTACCTACTGAGGCTCAATTAAGTAAAATTATTACAGTTTAATAATCGTGCCATCACTGATAGTTGTTTTAGATTTGATAGCTTTTACAACCAACATGGATTTGAACTAAAGTCTGCAACACTAATAAAGATAAAATGAAAATATTTACATCCGGATGCTGTTTTGTTAAAGAAGGGTACAGAGGTTCCTGTGTTTTACATTTGAAATCAAGGACAAAAGCCCTTATCTTTAAATTAGCATAATCATGCCAGAGTGCAATTATGGTATTTGAGTGTAAATGTCAGCATTGATAAAAAAATTTGCGGCAGCACTTGAAAAATCGATTTCGTTAAAACTCTGTGGTTTGCCAGGTTAATATGTCAGACCTTTGGGCTGGATTTATTATTTTTTGTTACTGAAAAGTATTTTGGCCCATTATTATATGGCAAAAAAGTGCCCTTAACAAAACACTCGAAATAGCAAAAAACCTAATGTATTCTTTCCAGTTCACTCACTCATACATTCCTATCTAGCTGAAACATCTCTGTTTTTAAATTTAAGAAAGCATTGAAAATCAAAAGGTTTGCTTCTACTTTTGTTTTGGAGTTCTATGATTGTCTTAATTATTATAGCACAAAAGAAATGATGCTTTGAAATAGAGTTTCACTGCTTTTTACTTAAAAATTATGTTGTGTACTGGTCGATGTGTTCTCAGTATGAAAATTCAAACATTCTGGTGTGGGAAATGTAAAATGCCGCAGAACATTGGGAGTTTCCCTAGTTCTTACATGGACCTTGACTTAACTTTAAATATGCACTGATACTGAATTATTACACACTCGGAAACCCAGCTTTGCAGTTGTAGTGATCGCAATGCTTACAAGTTTGGGAGGCCTGTGTCTACGTTATGCGGCAGAGCAATAGTTTCCTGTATAATACCAAGCTTGGACAGTGCACCGTGTCGTAATGTTTTTTGGGAGGCCTGTGCCTATCCTACGTAGTACTTACTGGTGCATGAATGTTTTTACACATCTCAAACGTCCAGCTCAGCTAGCGAGAATACTGCACCATAATATGCTTGTGTCGGAGGCCTGTGCCTATCATACGTAGTACTGGTGCAGTAACATTCTTGCACATCTCAAACATCCAGCTAATGCTTGTATAGAAGGCCCCCGCCTACCCTACGTACTACTGGTGAAGTTAAAGTTATGCACTTCTCAAATGTCCAGCTCAGCTAGCGATAATATTGCACCATAATACGCTTGTATGGGAGGCCTGTGCCTATCCTATGTAGTACTGCAGTACACATCTTGAACGCCTGGCTCAGCTAGCGAGAGTACTGCTCCATAATGCTTGTGTGGGAGGCCAGTGCCGACCCTACGTGGTACTGGTGCAGTAATATTTTTGCACATCTCTAACATCCAGCTGAGCTGGTAGAGTACCCTATCATAATGCTTGTATGGGAGCCCGGCCTGTGCCTGTAATACTGGTCCAGTATACGTAATACGTTTGCACAACTCCAACATCCAGCTCAGTTGGTGAAGTACCGCACCATAATTTTTGCTTCGCTATACAGCAAAGTACTGCTGTAGCAGTCTTATTACACTCTCAAACACCCGGCTTGGATAGTGCACCGCGTCGTAAGGCTTGTGTGGGAAGCCTGTGCCATTTTCGTATGAATCACTTATAGGGAACACGTCCAACACTGGGAACCCAGCGTCACACATGGTGCGGGTTGCGTATGCATTGTACAGGAGCACACGCTGAAAAGAAATGGGAACTAGATTTACATTAAAACATCATTCTTGCTACCTTGTGGTGTAGTACATCGCGCAGCTACATCCTCTAAAACAAAATGTCGAGAAAAAAGACAACACAAGAAGAATAAGAAAAAAAGTTATTGCACATCTTTCGTTGTATTTCATGGTAGAATGCTCTCTAAAGTGCAGAAAGCACAACGTGCAAAGCCAAGGAATCCCCTCCCCCCAACTTTAATGTAAATAAATGGATATCGTGGGGGGGTTGGCTTAATGAGATACTACCCTACCCCACATAGCACTGTTGAGTGAAAGGCGTGAATTACATAATATAATCGGGTTCAATTAGTCCTTGCTAACGTAGTAAAGCTCAAACTGACCTGGTAAGTAAGGAATCGGATTAGCTTTGAGTGACGCGCATTTGTTTTGGGATCCCCGTATTTCTCCATGTTGATAGCAGTAGTCGTTTTCCAAATCATAACACCAGGAAACTCTCGATCATCTGCCTTGGGAAGACGTTTATCTCGACCTAGAAAGAAATACATTTGCCTGTAAACCCCTGAGGTCCCAGGGGAGCTACTGAGATATGAATTGTAGAGTTGTTTAAGACTTGCGCACACGTGTTTTGTTGTAAATATTTCATACGAAACAACATCGGGGATACGAGTGAAATGCTTGTCATATCTTCACTAGTAAAGATGCTGCTGACGTCATTATTTTGGTTTTCCCGCTCATTTTGGCGCAATTAAACACTCATATCGACATAACAATAAGAAAAATACACGTTGGCGCGAACTGATATAAAGTTTATCTCCTCGTGAAAAAAAGGACCCGTTTGTATCGTTTGCTTTTTCACGCGCAGATAAAATTCATGTGTTCGCGGCATCGTGTAACAATCCTGAATATTTCCTACGCTTAAGTTTGTCACTAAACGCTGGTAACTTTGTTTCAGCAACGCACCTTTAAACAAACCAATAACTCTCTGGACAAGTGTCCGATAACTTGTGAAGTTGATATTCTGTACATAATGAAGGCCGAGGTTCAATATCAGAACACTCTTCCTGTTCGCCATTGCAGCGTTTGACAGCACGGTCGCAATCTCATTCAAGATTCTGTCAATACTGAAATCTAGATCGTCTCTCTCCATTCGTGCATGAGTTAGATTGCCTCCTGGAATGCTGTACGCCCAATTGTACGTGTGATTACATTGCTTGAATATTTTCGTACACAGCGGCCTTTTGACTATAGACTTGTAGAACAGATCCCCAATGGAGTCGCCATATATCCATAGGGTGCCCTCCCCTCGACGTCTAATAAACTGCTTCTGGTTTATTTGCTTAGCTGTGAAAATAAAAAACGGCCGGTCACGTGGCTATTGTTAGAAAATCAGTGTTGTTCAGCTAGATTTTTTATGAAAATGATAGAGCCATACATGATGGGGTTAATTATTACAGCGACAACGAAAAACGTGACAATAACGAGATTAAAATTTTACGCAATGAAACAGAATGCAATGCAATTATTACAATGCAGCACAATGCAATACAACACAATGCTATATACCGTACAACACAACATAAACAGTATAATGTAATACAGTACAATGAATGAAATACAATACAGTGGAACATGATACAGTACAATTTAATGTAACATGATACATTGCAACATAGAACAGTGCAATTAACAATACCATGCAGTACTGAAAGCAATACAATATAATTTACAGCAATGCTATACTTAATGCAAGCAGTACAACAAGACAAAATACAATACATTTTATTCACATTTCCAATTTTTACAGGATGAGAAAAAAAACATACATTTAGGTCAAGTATTGTATAAAGTAATTGAAGCAAGTAAAACTCAATATATATGAAAATCTAGGAAATGCCTAGTGTTTAAACAAACTGTTTGCTTTCTAGTTATACACTAGTCTGATTATGTAACAAGTGAAACAAGCCAATAATAAAAAAACAAATACACATATAGACTAGAACAATAGACTAACAAAGGCGTCTAGGTTTGGACATTTCAATTATTTTCATTAAAGGTAATTTCTTGATTTGTTTTGAAAAAAGAAATGTGTTTGAATCTTTCATTTGTTTTGGTATCTGTTGGCAGATATCAACTGCAAAGCTGAAATTGTTTTCCTACCAAAATTTGTTCTACAATACAACCAACGTAGTGCAATACAGTATATCAAAGTAAGCAACACAAAAACATACAACTAGTAGTTCTCAATGAGAAGGGAAGTGCTCGAGATTGGGGAATTGTGTACTTTGTTAGGCTCCTCTGCAAACGTCTTTTTGGGTCTCTTATATGGCGTATTTTCGGCTTTTAGAAGATTCGGTCTTTTCGAGAAAAGAGTATTATGAAGAAGCGCCGAGTATACCGACGGCAATCCGAAGAGTTTTGACAACGGCCCGAAGAAGCGCCGAGGACACCAAGGACAGAACCCAAAAACACGCTCTAATATCTTGGCGAGCACTTTGGTCATGAATCCGACTGTTCGTTCGGGGAAATCGAAGGCTCTTGAACGAAGGCCCGAAGAAGCGCCGAGGATACCATGGACAGAACCCAAACTGAGACGCACTAATATCTTGGTGAACACGTGGCTCATTGAAGTTGTCGAGATTAGATCTACTCTCGCTGCGCTCGAGCAACAAACAACAACGCATTATGCGATGCGTCAGAAAGTAGTTTATAACGGTACGTTGTTATAAGTTTAGCTTCAAGTTTGAGAAAATTGATATGAAAAATAAAGATGTTAGGAAAAGTTTCGACTAATACAAACCTTTAAAATACGGTATCCAGCTTTTGGCTTTCCATCTGCCGTAGCCATTCCATAAGTGGTTGCATCTTTGTGGACAAACGTTGTTGATTTTACGGACCAGCCGGGGGCTCACTTCTTAAAGGAAAGCGATTAGACTCGATTATATTGCGCAATTAATATTCACACAAATAAACTTTTGTACAAAACAGACTCTTTACGGTGGAGATCACATCAGTTACCACGGCCACCTTAAATTGCACAGCTGTAACAAAAAGGCATCCAGAAATGGAAAGAACAGGTTGGCATTAGGAAAATAACAATAACAAGAGAAAACAGGATAATTTCAAAGGGTTTGCATAGTTTGAGGGCAAGCCCTGTTCCTCCATCTTCACACACACTTTGGGTTAGGAACATTTTGACCGATTCAAAACGTAATCGGCTGCAATTTTTGAAGTCCGTAACGTTGAGACTTGAAACTATGCCTTCCAACTGTTAGCCTGCTCTTTCAATCAATTTCTGAACATAATTTTAAACTCAAGGTAGGTGTGTTCCGAGACCTCTGACTACAAGGGGTCTATTGAAGTTGGCGATAAGATCAAGCTTTAGACCTATCTACAGCGAAGCAACTCTCAAATATCAGAAAATGACCATGATGAAGTGTTAGATCGAGAAGCCGTCCTATTAAAACGGAATTCGTAAGCACCCCAATGATATGACAGGTGCTCTTACCACAGAGATACTGAGACAAACATAGTAGAACTGTCAAACAAAACAGGTGAACATTCTCTTTGAAAACGCGAGTTTCTTTTTCACTGTACGCCCAAATTGGTTTGAATAATCACAGTGAATAGGTTTAACCCTTTAACCCCTAAGAGTGCCAAAAGATGAGTTTGTAAATTCTCCCAACTTAAGTCCATAGTATTCCTAT